>JARGXW010001261.1:0-27248 GCA_029204085.1 Mycena sp. CBHHK59/15
CAGCACTAGTCAGAGAACATCCAGATGCCACTGATTCAGACACCACAGACTATCCATCGCCACTCAGATCACTGATCAGCGAATTTTGCAGACAGATTGCAAATTTGTGCAATTGGGATTGGTATGGCCCTCAAAATTCAGCACAGGTGGGAAGCCTTACAGCAAATATGCAGCACTGCTGGTTAGAGGGCATCTGGATGCATGCTGGTACTGATTTCAATGCCATATACCAACCATTCTCGCTCAGACTGCCCATCGGCAGATTTTGCAGGGAGATTATGAATTTGTGCAATGGGAATTGGTATGGCCCTCAAAATTCTGCATGGGTGACAAGACTTCCAGCAACTATGCAGCACTGGTTAGAGGGTATTTTGATGCATGCTGATACTGATCTCGACACTGCAGGCCATCCATTCTCACTTACAAATCACCCATTAGCAAATTTCACAGGGAGATCGCAAATAAGTTGTGATATTAGGCTAAGAGCATTGGCCAAGTTCAGGACTGTGGGACAGTTGTCAGAGGGCTCTCTGATGCATGCTTACACTAATTTCAACACTGCAGACCATCCATTCTTGCTCAGACCACCCATCAGCGAATTTTGCACCGAGATTGTGAATTTGTGGAATTGGGACTGGCATGGCCCCCAAATTTGGCACAGGTGGGAAGGATTCCAGAAAACATCCAGCACTGGTGGAAGGGCATCCAGATGTGTGCTGCCACTGATTTCGAAGCCACAGAACATCTATTCCCACTCAGATCACAGATCAACAAATTTCACAGGGAGATTGTGAATTTGTACAATTGGGACTGGCATGGCCCCCCAAATTCAGCAAGGCTTCTGGTAAACATGCAGCACTGGTCTGGGGGCATCCAGATGCAGGCCGCCACTGATTTCCATGCCACAGATCATCTATTCTCACTCAGATCACTCTTCAGCAAATTTCACAGGGAGATGGTGAATTTGTGCAATTGGGATTGCCATGGCCACCAAAATTCAGCATGGGGGGAAAGGCTTCCAGCAAGCATGTAGCACTAGTTGGATGGCATCCAGATTTTTTGCCACTGCAGACCATCTGTCCCCGCTTAGATTGCTGATCAGCAAATTTCACAGGGAGATTGTGAATTTTTGCAACTGGGATTGGTATGGCCCTCAAAATTTAGCATGGGGGGGAGGCTTCCTGCTGGCATGCAGCACTGGGTAAGGATAGGATAGGTTAGGGTTAGGATTAGGTGAGAAGGCTTCTGTAAAACATGAAGCACTCTTCAGAGGGCCTCCAGATGCATGCTTACCCAGATTTCAACACCCCAAAACCATTCATTCTTGCTCAGATCAGCCATCGGCCAATTTCGCAGGGAGCTTGCAACTAATTTGCTATATTGCAGTGGAGAGCATCAGCCAAGTTCAGGACTGTGCAATGGTGGTCATCAGCCTCTCTGATAAATGCTTCCACCAATGTCACCACTGCAGACCAGCCAATCTCACTCAGACTGCCCACGGTGGTTGAGACCATCTTACCTGTTCAGAACCATGTGGTGACGGTCAAGGGGCTCTCTGATGCATGCTGCCACCAATTCAAATTCTGCAGACCATCTGTCCTCACTCAGATCACCCATCGGTGAACTTTCCAAAGAGATTACAAATAATTTACCCCACAGCAGTTGAGAGTGTCCTACCTGCTCAGAATCATGTGGCAACAGTCGCAGGGCTCTGTGATGCATGCTTCCACCAATTCCAATCCAGCTGACCATCTGCCAAATTTGCTGAAGAGTGATCTGAACAGGAATGGATGGTCTGTGGCCACAAAATCAGTGGGTGCATGCATCTGGATGCCCTCTGACCAATGTTGCATGTTTGCTGATCAGTGCTACATGCTTGCTGGAAGCCTTTCCCCCCATGCTGAATTTTGGTGGCCATGGCAATCCCAATTGCACAAATTCACCATCTCCCTGTGAAATTTGCTGAAGAGTGATCTGAGTGAGAATAGATGATCTGTGGCATGGAAATCAGTGGCGGCCTGCATCTGGATGCCCCCAGACCAGTGCTGCATGTTTACCAGAAGCCTTGCTGAATTTGGGGGGCCATGCCAGTCCCAATTGTACAAATTCACAATCTCCCTGTGAAATTTGTTGATCTGTGATCTGAGTGGGAATAGATGTTCTGTGGCTTCGAAATCAGTGGCAGCACACATCTGGATGCCCTTCCACCAGTGCTGGATGTTTTCTGGAATCCTTCCCACCTGTGCCAAATTTGGGGGCCATGCCAGTCCCAATTCCACAAATTCACAATCTCGGTGCAAAATTCGCTGATGGGTGGTCTGAGCAAGAATGGATGGTCTGCAGTGTTGAAATTAGTGTAAGCATGCATCAGAGAGCCCTCTGACAACTGTCCCACAGTCCTGAACTTGGCCAATGCTCTTAGCCTAATATCACAACTTATTTGCGATCTCCCTGTGAAATTTGCTAATGGGTGATTTGTAAGTGAGAATGGATGGCCTGCAGTGTCGAGATCAGTATCAGCATGCATCAAAATACCCTCTAACCAGTGCTGCATAGTTGCTGGAAGTCTTGTCACCCATGCAGAATTTTGAGGGCCATGCCAATTCCCATTGCACAAATTCATAATCTCCCTGCAAAATCTGCCGATGGGCAGTCTGAGCGAGAATGGTTGGTATATGGCATTGAAATCAGTACCAGCATGCATCCAGATGCCCTCTAACCAGCAGTGCTGCATATTTGCTGTAAGGCTTCCCACCTGTGCTGAATTTTGAGGGCCATACCAATCCCAATTGCACAAATTTGCAATCTGTCTGCAAAATTCGCTGATCAGTGATCTGAGTGGCGATGGATAGTCTGTGGTGTCTGAATCAGTGGCATCTGGATGTTCTCTGACTAGTGCTGGATATTTGATGGAAGCCTTCATATCTATTCTGAATTTTGAGGACCATGCCAATCCCAATTACACAACACAATCTCCCTCCCAAATTTGCTCATGTATGATTTGAGCGAGAATGATCGGTCTGCAGCATTGAAATTAGTGTTGAGCCTGAAGCTGTAGGCAGAGACCCTTCATAGCTTGCTCTTGACCACCATGTACAGTTTTTAGTGCCCTCAGTCTGGCCAACTGATTTATCCTAATCAGCTGGATACCATTTCGGCAAGACAAAGGCAGGGTTTTGATGAAAAATAAATGGCAACTATAGAATGGTTCCAGGTGGAATGAAGGTGAAGCCTGGGATTTTAATGTGTTTCCGAGCATAATGCAGGCTAGGAAATATTTCCTTCAAGAACTAACTCAACAGATTGAATGCCAAAAAATAATTACAATTGCAACAAGCCAACAACAAATGATGCACGATCGGCAATTTTATAAATTGAACCAATCCATGGGATCAACAAATTAACATCCTGTGCTCTCAATGTCTATGCAAGCCACCAAACATTTGCAATGGGAAACAATGTAATTGACCATGAGGTCCACAACAGTCAACAAAAGGTTGATGACACACTGTGTTCTCTATTAGGATAAATTCAAACCTGAAAGTATGAACATGTACAATGGATACAGATAATGCTGTAGTGTAGCACGGGGAACTGCTAGTCTTTCTTAAAGAGAGGAAATATTGCAAGCATTGATTCCAATTTTATACCACCCATTCTTCAAGAACGAGGACCAAAAAAGTGCTGAAAAACTTGTTCTTGAGTCTCCAACTCCTTACCCCCACAACCTCAAACTTTCTCAGTAGTATGTTACAAGGATTTCAAGTTTTTCAGTGAAAATATTGGTGAAAAATGTTTTGCATTTTGCAATAATTTTTCACCACAAAAGTATCTGAAAAATTTAAAACTTTTTCAGCACTTTTAATAATATTTCAGTACTGAAAAAGTTTTAAATTTTTCACATACTTTTTCAGTGAAAACTTATTTGCAAAATGCAAAACATTTTTCACCAATATTTTCACTGAAAAACTTGAAATTTTCAACCAGTGATTATTTCCAAATTTTCACTTCAATTTTCAGTGGAAAATGTTAGGAAACTATTTTGATGTTTTCACCTGCATTTACACTGAAAATTGGGGTAATAAGTAATATATCTTTTTCATTCTGTTTTTCGGTGAAAACCCCTGAATGAAAGATTGTGAAGAATGTGTGAAAACATTGATTATCCATTTCAAATTATTCACTGTTTTTTACTCAAGATTTTTCAGGCTTTTTCCTTGTCTTTTACAGGTGAGAATTGTGGTGAAAAAAGTTTTAAATTTTTCACTATCATTTTCGCCTGTTAATATGTCTGAATTACTGGTGTCAGCCTTGCAAGAAAAGACATGAATTTTATTTCAAATTTTTCATCTTGATTCTCACTCATAAAAGTAGTGAAAAGAAGTTTAAAATTTTCAGTTGGTTTTTCAGTGAAAAAAAATGTGAAAAAATACTGCAGAAACTGGTAGTACTCTTGGAGGAAAAGTTATAAATTTTGTTTCCAATTTTTCACCTTGATTCTCAGTGAAAAAAGTGGTGAAAAAAATTTAAATTTTTCAGATGCTTTCTCAGTGAAAAATGTGTGAAAAATAAAGGAAGTTTTTCACTGATAATTGAGCTGAAAAACTTGAAATGCTCAACCAGTGTCAGCATCGAAATTATGAGATTCATCGGAAGAAACAGCAGATTGCATCGCGGATCTGTAAGGAAATTTGTGCCTTGGAAGGGCTCCTTGAAAAACATAGATAACAGCTGTCTAAAATATATATTTAATGTTGGAGTAGCACTGGTTGAACATTTCAATTTTTTCACCTTCTTTTACAGTGAAAAATGTTGTTTATTTTTCACACATTTTTCACTGAAAAAGCAGGTGAAATTTTCAAAACATTTTCATCACTTTCTTATTTTATTTCGAATTTTTCACCTTGAATTGAGAAAGTGCTGAAAAAGTTTTAAAATTTTCACCTTCTTTTTCAGTGAAAAATGTCTGAAAAATAAACAACATTTTTCACTGAAAAAGAAGGTGAAAAAATTGAAATGCTCAACCAGTGTAGGAGATTCTATAGATGGAATGTGGCAAAAATTGGATCTCAAGTTGAGAGATCAAGTGTGCAAACAAACGCAAGCTCGCCGTTTTCGGGTTATGAGGAGGATTTCGAAAGGTAAACCCACCCCGAAAAATATTTAGCACGTAAATGAACCTATTTAGAGTGTGAATTAATTCTATGCAAGGATTCTGTCCATAGAATGAGTTAAAAAGCGGACCTGAAGTCGAATGATCAGAAAGTACAAACAAATGCAAACTCGCCGTTTTCAGGTTGTGCGGGAGGATTTCAAAAGGTAAAGCCACCCGGAAAAAAATTGAGGACGTGAATGAACCTATTTAGAGTATGAATTAATTCTATTCAAGGACTCCATGCATAGACTGAGCTAAAAAGCGGACCTGAAGTCGAAAGATCAGAAAGTACAAACAAACACAAGGCTGCGAGACAATATATAGTTTCTCCAAGCTATGCAAATCAATCTTCTTGGGTTAGATCGTCAGGCTCCTGCCCCAAACCCATCTCCATGAGCTTCAAACCTGGTTTCTCCATCAATAAATATCTGTCCACTTCAGATCCGTCATGGTATGTTTTGGCGTACTGTTGGTCCGGAGCCAGCATTACCACTGAACGAATGGACTTGATGTCAATGACGGAGACACCCAGATCTCTCAGGTGTTGCATTGTGACATAAGTTTTTGAGGATGCCTCGTAGAGTTCCCGATGATGGTCGCTGTAGAATGAGACAACGGCGAGTGGTGTAGGGACTCCTGTGACAATGAAAATCACGTAGAAATGCATCAGGAAAAGTCATCTGAGAATTTGTTGCCCGGTTGATTATATTGTGCGAAATAGCTCATCATAGGCAATTGGGTGTATATGTAGCCGTCGTAGACTACATAGCTCCGGGCGAACCCAATGTAGCTCATCATTGATTGGCGCTGTAGCGATGGTGGCAAATATCGGCATATATATCCGAACGCCAAGACTACGTATCTGGCACAAAACACCCAGTCCCAGAGACACTGTATTCTCGCCGGTCGTGTTCAAGCACCACCCCGCTCGTGCGGAAACATTCACGCGAAATCTTGCAGTAATAAAGTGTCACTGAGTGCGTGGCGATTTGAAAAATTCCCCAAGTCATTAAAACTCCGACACACGTGTGTTGATATGGCGTGATTGATGGTCAACCATCGCCACGTCTCTTGTCTTTTCCCTCCATCTCTTCCCCTCCCTTCCTCCACTGTGCCCTACTGTGGCCCGTTGAATGCCCCTCCAAACCTACGTTCTGGGCTCTTGTGACCCATCAATTCCCTTCTGCCAAATCTGGATGACTTGGACCCCTGCGCTTGTGGCTGCCGCTCATCTGGGTCTGTGATGCTCTGGCTAGCTCTGGCTTCGATGTGGATATTATCTCGCGCCCAAATCCTATAGTCTATGTCTTTTACTTCCCTTCCTTTTAGTCATGATTTGGATGGCTCGCATCATGTCTAGCTGAAGGTACGTCGTCCGTCCTCCCCGCCGACTCATCTGATGTATTTAAAACAGCGAATCGTGTTTCCACGTCTCTCAACATTCTCAAAGGTGGCTGCGGTATGTGATTGACACTCTTCCGGTCTGTTCTTAATGTCTGTTCAGATTATATTCCTTGACTGTCTGCTATTTGAGGACCGGTGAATCGGGGTGGATTGGGAGAACAGCGAGCATGTGATCGTTGACAGCGAGCTCATGTTAGATACTAGCTTTCAATTTTATTGGTTTCCTGCTAGATTGTTTCCATGTCTGGCTTCTTGAACTATCAAACTATGGTGCGCTACTTCCAGCTATGTAGGCTACAGGACTACAGAGCTACGATGCTCTATAGACATATAGTTTCAGCACTCAACTATGTTGTGCTATATTTTAGGGGGGTAACGACGGTGCTACGGGCGCTACATTGGCTACGTATTGTATTAGAGTGAGCCGGATTTTTCCTGATGTGGACCTCTGCAAATCTGGAAATGCCATTACAATCCACCTGGTTTGTGTTCAGTACACATTCAAGAACGAAATGAATTTCTAACCTTGACATTGCGTGAGCTTCGAAGTTTTTCGAGTGGTTTTTTGGTCTCCTTCCAACGCGACCGAGCCACTTGCCCGTTAGGTAGACGCACACGTGACCGCCGTGTTACATAAGGAACCCAGCCATCCTCCATGTTTTGGCCATGCTCGGCCTAGGGCTGCACGCCGTGCCCGTCACGGGCACGGCCGTCGTTTCAACGGGTGTACAACGGGAACGGCCCGTCACCCAACGGTCCGTCGTGTGGGCTAACAAAATGTCTACGGCACGGGACGGGTGACGGGACGGCCGTCGACGGTGAACGGAAGTTGCCGGTTCAGCCGCGAGCGAAATTAGCCTATACCGACATCTCAAGGAGCATCTTACCATTTTATTCAGAGACAATACACAAACCCGGTCATTTTCATTGGAAAATATTGGGTACTTATCCTCTCGACATACCTTTTAGTAAGTTGAAGTTTGGCGGGCAATTCACGCTGAAACACAAATTCAAAGATATTGGCGAGCAGTCCTGCACTTGATTGTGAGATAGATAAAACTTCTTTAACCTGGCGAGGTGCTTCTCTATTCTCTTCTTGAGGGAAGAACTGCATTCTGACCAGGAAAATGTGTTGAACAGGATATGGGGAAAGATATGTACTCAAGACTTGGGTTCACTTGAGAAGTAGGAATGCCGTCGTGCGTGATGCATATCAGTACAAATCACTGTAGAAAGTCAATTCAAGTGTATCACCCACGAGAAATGCTCGAAATATGTTGGAAATATGCGAGATTCGTCGGTTTGCTGTGCAAAAATCCGTCGCCCGTCGACCGCCGTCGACGGCCGTGATTTCGACGGCCGTCGTCTTGAAAAGCCGTCCCGTTGCCGTCCCGTCTAAAAACTTCCAGAACCCCTGACGGAACGGGTCGGCCACCCGTTGTACGGGACCCGTAGAACCGGCGCGACGGGCACGGCGTGCAGCCCTAGCTCGGCCAAATATTGACGAAAGGCCTTTGCCTCCACTTCGGCAACCATCCGTGCCGTGTTGTCCGTGGCAGTGAGGAGAACATAACCGCTGCCAAGGTCATGCGATCCCCTCGGGAATGGATTCTCGGGTGGCACAAGATCTGGAATCATGGCCTTCAGTGAATTTATTTGACATCGGCGAAGTGCCCTCTCTGTCAAATTCGCAAATGCATTCGAGTGCTGTTTGATCTCTTCACCGAGGTTGCCGATGGTACGTTCCAGGGCCCACTGGGAGTAAATGATCCCGGGGCCGACTCGAGCTGTCTCCGGCGCTATGTGTGAAGGTGTGTGGATACTTGGCCGGACAAAATGCAGGCGATCCATGCGACGCTGGCAGTACAGGGTTTTGAAGTCATCAGAAAAAGCCGTGAGCAGTTGATTTGATTCACGCAGCTCTGCCACGCTGATTTCTTCCTGCAATAGAATGCGATTGCCCCGGACAAATTTGCAATAGTTTCGCCAATAATTGTCGGGAAGGACACCGTGAAGAAGCGCGGGTCCAAGTCCATAGAAGTAGAGCAGGAATTCCCAAGCTTTGTATCCACTAGAAATTTTCTCGGCAGGATTCCGAGGTGGGCGATCAAACGATCCCGGAATATACGGGGTCGTATCAGCCACCATTTTACCATGCAATTTCCATGCTGCTGGCTGTCGCAGAACAGCCCAGTCCCAGTTGGCTTTGTTGTCGGTTAGGTCGCACTGGAATGTGCCCCGCCACAAGGGAATGAAGAGGTCCGGAATATTTAAGACGAGGTGCATGACATCCAATGGAAAGCAACCCGGGACGCCAAGAATGTGCTTCTGTAGAAAGCCACTGAAGAGCGTAGGTTTGGATATCCCAGTTTCCAACCTGCGCTCCTCGTACTGGGTTTTATTCGGGGATTCAATCACATACTGGACATTTTTCCGGTAGCGCGACGCCGCTTCAGTGGAATTAAAGGCCTGCAACAGGCTTTTGAGATCAACGTCGGGATGATTGGAGCCCGCTTCGTTGTAGGAATTCGGAATAAACCTGGCAGGATAATAATGAGTTCCTCCAGGTTTTCGACGGCCCGACAGAGGACAGTAGATTCTGCATGCATGTTTCCCGTGGTGTCCAACACAACCATTTATCGCAGCCATACCAGGACCATCAGCTGTGCCCAAAGCTAGGAATGGCCGCGAAATAAATGAACGGTCAAGGGAAGCATCCCAAATACGAAGGCCCTCCTTTTGAAGGGCAGCGACATGATGAAATCCGGGAAATATGAAGCTGTCCGAGTTCTTTGGTTTTCCTGGCCCCCCGATGATTCCACCCGGAAGAATATATTTCTTCTTGTAGCGCACTCCCGGTTGGTGGTCGAGGATAACCCAGATGTATATCCAACACTCAGAGGACTTATTTCGGTACAACTGGGCGCCGTCGATCGAGAACATCAGGATCATGTCGTCGAGTGAGATACGTCCATCGGCGACAGCGGTAAGATAATCACTGCCATCGAAAAAATCAACATATGGCGAAGTTCGAATGCCATTGTTTGCCGCAAGTTCCGCCATGATTTTTGTGGTACACTGTTGACGATATTTCATGCTCGTGGCGCCGTCGGCAGTCCTCCACAACGCCTGGAGCTGCGGAGCCAGCGGAAATGTCGAGAATTGTTTTCGTGGAATTTGGACGCCGGGGGAATGTCCAGGCTCATATCGAGGCTGTCCACAGACTGGGCAATTTTCGAGCGCCGTAAATGGACCAGTGTACCCGACACATGTGTTGATGCACATGTCGTGTGTCAGAGCAACGACTCCAGTAAGATCTGCAACTAGCCGTTTGACTCTGTAATAAGATAGAATATTGTACTCCGGGTTTCGCCGCAGGATAGCGGTGCGAATGGAGGAGTACAAGGCCTCCGAGGCATGTCCAATAGCTAGGAAGATATCGATGGAAAGTCGATCGTCAGGATCGTCAACGGTGAGTTGTTCAGTCGGAGGGTTGCGAATTTGGTGAAGAAGTTCTGGATCCAACCACTCAGTTGAACTGTCCAAGGAGGCTTCCTTGAGAGCTGCGATGAATTTCAGAGCAATATTTATGTCATCAATAACCGAAGTCTGTGCGGCGTCGGGTATCTGCGGGGGAGGAGGAGGGACGAGGGGAGGTGGATTTGTCTGGAGATGCTGTCTCTCTTGTTCAGCCCGCTCTGCGCGTTCTAGCTCATCAAGGCATCCTGGGTCTCCCGCAATTGGTGGCTCTTCCCCAGTCGGAGGTAGCTCTGGTGGATTAAATTGTTCCTCAGACGCGAGTGCCCCCGGTTCTTCGAGGCCATTCCTATCGTCGAACTTGAAACAAAAAGCATGAATTTGTGTGACGGTATTATGCAAAGATTAAATTACCGCTGCATTCGGGTCATTGATTACAATATTAGGCTGGTCGCAACGCCGCTTTGGGGCCGTTTGCTCCTCGTGGACAGCGCGCCGCTTGAGACCATCAATTGCTGTTCCATGACCCAGAGGGTTTGTCGCCGAGTCCGTAGAATGGGATGCAAGGAATTGAGAAAATTGCAGAGATGGCTGCTCGACATCTTGCCGTCTGTGCAATGTTCTCGTCGAATACTTCAGTGGAACACCTGGCCCATCGGGCCCACCGCATTTACGTCGGCAGTTGCAGATGAAGGTTGCGGGGTCAGACATGCCCAAAATAATGCCTCTCAGGCGGCAAATCCGTGGCTTGATGCAACGGCAATTTGATCGTAATGACTTTACATTTCAGGACACTTTCACAGATTTTTCGGGCTGAGATGTATTGAGATAGAGGTTGGTAGTTTCATCATCAAAACAGTGAGGAAGACGAAAACGGCCGTATTTGATTGATATGACGGTCTATCGATCTACCACGATTCACAGGCATCGCTTAATAATAGCTCGATATCGCTCTGTCTGGCTCGATCTCCCAACACGGACTTCTCACTGGGCATCAACATTCTTAGTTAAAGTCCCATGCCGTGAGGTGCCGAGGCTCCCATCACAGTCGGCACGGGCTAGCCGACGACCCGTGAGCAACCCGTAAACCCGCGGGTTGGGGTTCGGGTCCGGGTTGACTGTTTTACAACCCAACCCGTACCCGTGTCCATCCCAATGAGAAAAATTTTAGCTGGGGGGGGGAATATGCATCGGAAGGGGTACTGGGACCCTTGGATTAACCCCTAATATTCAAATACCAGCATGAGGTACGTAGCATATGTGTGCAACGATGGCTCGGCCTGTGGGAGAATATACCAGTTTTTATCCTTTGTGATGATGGTTTGACTGATGTTCTGTTTGCCACCGACTTGTTTTCCGTCACGCATTTGTATATATAATTGCCACCTCACTTATTGTGCTACTAATGTTGGGAACCCACCACGTCGCGTGCAAGAAAATGGGACCCCAACAATCGTCCTTCTGTTTTTGATACCGCGTCGCACTCGATCTGACAAAGGTCCGTGTGGACGCCTCACCGTCAATATCTTTTGCGCAACTCAGCGTTCAGGTGCGCGTATTTTTGCGCCCGAACAACCTTCGCATCCTCTATGTATGTGGTCAGAGTCCCGCAGACTAAAGCAGTGGGTCTCCCGCTCAGTGCTCACCATGGTTATGTGCGGTGGCTTCCCACGCCGACGGTGCACTCCACAACAAGAAAAAGAAGTGGTGTCCGTCCAGGGAGATATACGTTAGAGCGGAACATTTGGCGAGGAGCGTATCACGCAAGTCGGCAAAGTCCAGGGTTTCAGCAGAAGACGGTGGGACGGGGTTGGCATGGTATGCGCAGTCGAAGGACCATTCGAGGGACAGATCCTCCAGGGTGGTGGGGAGGAGGACGCTGGAAATGAGCGCTTTGATGAGGCCAGGGTGCTGTAGATGTAGCAAATTTAGCAAGATGAAGAAGGACTGCGGGGACTCGACATCTGTACCTCAGGGGTGAATTCGCCATCCTCCTCATCTTCGGGCCATAAGGTCAGCTTAAGCTTGGTGAGACGCGGAAAGACGGTGAATAGAGTGTCGAGTTGTGGTTTGCCGAAAAAAAAGGCGGAAGAGGTGTTGGAAGAAGTGTACAACCACGCGGTCAGTGAGGTGATCTTTGGTAATGCGGTTATGCCGTGCAACTCCGTCATTAAGTCGCGGAAGATGCAGGTGTCGATGATATTGATACGGGTGAGGGTGGTCCTCTGGACAAATATGTGGAGGCTTTTTCCTGGGCCACAGTACTCTTCGAGAACTGGGAAGAGTGACGATGCTTCCTCGGCTGTCAAGGTGTCCAGATCTCGCTCATAATCGATCGAGAAGAGGCGAACACCAGGGAATCTGGTCAGGATGCTGAGCTGCATCGGGGATCCTTCCAACAAGGTCAACGCATGTACGTTTGGGAAAGGTGGCCCTCCAGGTTTGACCATGGGGAGGAGGTTCGAACACACCAGTTCCCGTATGGTCTCGGGAGACACGAGAGAAACCCAGAGATCGTTCATGTCGTAGTACGTGCTGAATGTCGCGACGCGCAAAGTCAGGGAATGGGGATCTATATGCTCTCCGGGTGCCACTGTACACTGAAAGAACTCCACATGAGTGAGGGCTGGTAACGTGCACAAGTTCGCGATCCCCGTGTGCGAGAACTGAACGTTATTGGCATAGAATCGTTCCAGTCCGGTAAAATTGAGGAAACACTTGAAGAATGTATACATCAAAAGGTGTGGTCCCGCGGCGGATCCGTCATCGTCCGGCTGCTGCCAGCCCTGGACGCTTCCCGACAGGTTCTTGAGGGACCGGGTCACAGAGCACCGATGCACGTGTGGTGCTATCTGGGGCGAGGACCAGAAGTACAAGCGCTCCAGATGATCATCGAGCTCCTCCTGTAGGGGCCGGAAATCGTACGGATAGAACTGAATTTCGAATTCAGTGAATCCAAGCGGGCGTGTAATGTCACAGAAAGCGCGATGTGTCGAGGACAGGCTCCTGAGAGCGTCCGGGGGCAGGTGAGAGCACACCTTTAACCACAGCTCGAGGGGAAATCTGTATTCGAGGTCCATGGACAACGAGAGAGATGGTGGAGAAGAAAGAAGACTCGTGGCCGTGGCAGTGCTCGTGGCATGCCGAGTCACGCCGCGGATTGTATGTCACATGTGCCTGTCAACAGCTTCTCTTTCTCTTCCAATATTCCTCGCCACTCCCTCCCACTGTGCTGCGCTGCCTTGCAACCGATTTCGACTCCTTGGCCTTAGATAGTGAGATGAGAGGAGGATGGAGCGAAGGGGGCATCGAACACTAGTAAATGAATATAGGGACATCTCTGGGACCGGCAGCCTGGTGCGTGTACTGTACTATTTCGACCATAGGTTCATGCCATGTCACCCGTCACCTACCAAGTTCATTTTTCTTAAGTTCATTCCTCGGCAATCACATCTAAATTCCCATAAAAGGCAGTCCAGCGATTGCCAGAGATAATTTTTTGGTGTTTTTGAGCCTATTTGGGCCTGAAAACTCGACTGTCACCGTCACTGGTACCAAATAGGTTCAGTTCACGACCCTCTGTCACCCGTCACCTGAACCTATGGTCGAAATAGTACAGTATTCGCATACGGGCATGGCTGATCCGATTCATTGCAGCACGTCTCCACGCCCTCGGCACCTCACCACTCGCACTTCATCGGGATGCGCTCGCGGTGATGTACATACCCACAGACGCAGTGGGAGACGGCGATGAAGTCACGGGTATGCTCGCTCACATCTACCTTACCCAAATTACTCCCCTCCCAACTTCTCCTCTCATTCTCCCTTCCACTCACCGCGTCTCTATCACGTTCACATTCCCCATACCAGGTACATGTACAGAACCTCGCTTTCAAACCCTCTGTATCCCACTACGTACGTACCGACCCCCTTTCTTTTCCGAGTCCGCGCACTTCTCGCATTGACGCTCTGGATATTCAGCCTCCAGGCCCTGTGGATTTTGCAACTCCACGCCAACTCACCAGTTTTCGCCGCCCGCAGGTTAGCATCTGGATGCTCTTAGATCCCACTCCATGTCCTTCTGCCCCGGACCTAGAGAAGGCTCCATTCTCCGCTTTGACCACCCGTGAGCCAGTGGTATCCCTTTGTCTCGCCTATGGCCACAAACCCTTGCATCTCACGCATTATGTTACCGCTCAAAGTTGCAGGTGGAAGGGGCCCGTAACATAGTCCTCCTCCAATCCAGTCCAGTCCACCGCGAAGTGCTAGGTCAGCTCAATATCAACATCCATTTCTCAGCCTGTGTTCTGCGGGCATTCCTTTTCGCACAAGAACCATATCATTTCTTGGTCCCTGACCTCCTCCTTGGTATCCTGCCTGTTCGATATCCTAATCCTTATCTGAGTAATGCTCGCGGTTCGCTTCTGACGCGGGCATGCAGCCACTGCGGAATGCTCCACCTCGGCTCAAACAGCTCCCCTACCTGAATCTTCGACAAACCCCGCTAAAATCAAAACACCTCCCCTCTCCCACCACCCGCACCACTAGATGGCGTTGAGTCCAGACTGAGCTCCGGCTCAAAAAGGGCCAGTGACGACCCCGCTTCAGACCCAAGGCAGCCAAAGAAGATGAATGTCGAGAATTACACGGATCCCAAGAAAGAGGATCCACCGACGCAGTGCGCCAGCTACGCCAGCAAACATAATCTGGCGCCGAGGGAGTTGCTCCTCGTTGAGCTGTGGGCATTTCAAGTTCAGGCAGGCCGCGTCCTGCGACATCCTGACCCCTCGAAACACCCCAACGATTACAATTGCCGCAGATAAATGTTCCCATTGTGCCTGCCGCCTGGGGAATAAACAGAGCTTCCCTATTCATAGGCATAGGCAATTATTACAAGTCTCTATTCAAAATAGCGAGAATGATTCGATGCAAGGTAAACAAAGATACCATGGCAGATCAAAGATGACTGACAATATTATCAGCGACTGCCTATCCAGCCACACTAGGTAACCGGCCACTTGCCTAATATAAGCTGGTACAATGCATAATACACGATTTTGGTGGTTGTGGGTTGGAGCACGACCTATGGGGGCCCTGTATGTTGAATTTGAAGGCAAGAGAAGGCGGAAATCGAACGTTGCGGGAGTTTCGAACAAGATGCCGAGCGTGGGAACATCATTTTCTTATCCCCGACCGGCCTTGTCGCTCGTCTTTTCGTTATTGCTCCCCCAATTCGTGGCCAATTCGCAAGTGCGTGGGTCCATTTTTATCCCATGGCTCGAGGTGATGGCCCGTGGCCAGAGTATTCGCGAATTTTTTCCCGCTCGCCTGCTTAAGACTCTCCAAGAAGACCTTGACCAGATTTCGAGTGGCACAACCGGCCACCTCTGTAGTGAACCAGTTAAGTTTACTGGGGGTCTGGAATTTGATTTGGTCATTCAGGATGCCTCGTAATGCATACAGCCAGGTTGATTGGGCTTTTAACTGTCTGGCTTCCTGTTCATGGTGGGGTAACATCCAAAACCACCCAATTACATCGACGCGTACAAATGGACTTTTTTGGAGGGGTTGTTGAGACATGGGGACATTCTTTTGCTAACAGGTACGTCCTACTACATCTCATTGAGGCATACAGATCTTGATTTTGGTCTTTGATGCCCTCTGTCCTTTGCAGGGCATGCCATTTCCAGGGCAGGTGATTCTCCTTGGCCGGTAACGGAAATAGTGCGGTCCCCATACATGTTAGATTTCCTCTTGAGAGTATGTAACAATGTATTTCTATCCATAAATGATTTGGGATGTACTGGGGTGAATAGTATGAGTGCCCACGAAGGATTTAGCCGGGTGGCCGGTTAGGCTGTTTTTGCTGTTTTGGGCATGCTCTTGCAAAAGAAATCGGCATACCATGAAATGTTCATGTAAATTCGCGAAAAATATCCCAACTCACTCGTGAGGTGTATGCCTTAGATTCAGAACCTCCATACCCGTAGCAGTGTGCCTATGTGTATGGGCCCGTGGCGAAAAATGTTAAGGTATCAGGGTCCGGGGCAACATGCCCGCAGACACTAGGGCCATCTTCAGCGGCGGTCTAATAGAACAACCTATAAATTAATCTGAGGCACATTGACAAATGGGCATCATGTAGTGCTGCCAGAGGCCGAATTCGAAGTTGTTGCGGCCGATTAAATGTGGATCCGGACTGCCATACGGTGTTCATGGTTTCGTGGATAAATTTGGATTTGCAAGCAGGAAGAAATCCATTTTCCTCATGCTTGCTTATAATTGGTCCTGAACTCGTTGACGAGGGGTTAGGTGTAAAGTACCTGCACACGGACGACCGCGCCCTATTGGGATACATGTGAAGGGAATTTTGTTTATCAATTTTGCGAGTCCTGTGGATTTGGCGGGACAATTTCGTACTTACGGCAGTATGCAGAGAGAGGATTGGTGAGTTGGGATTCAAGTGTTTCAAGTTGGAAGTATTGCGCTGATTAAGGGTGTTGCCAATACCCTGAGACATGGCTTGGGTGAGGGACGTAAAAAACAAGGTGGGGTTGTTGAGCGGGTTCCGGTCGGGGGTTGGGGATTGACTGCGTCGGCCCCCGTTGCCCCCCGGACCGTTATCTCCGCTGCCACCTCCACCGCCTCTGCTAACTCCACCAATCATATCATGGAAAGGGTTGGTTCACGATCTTCGCGGACGTTCGCGTTCTTCCAGCTCCCGAGGGGGAGTCGGAGGCCGATGGTTCTCCCCAGAGGAGATCGGGGTCCGAGGGTGGTCTTCCTCGTCCGATTCTTCATCTATCTGTACCAGGCTATTTCTGCCTGATCGGGGTCCACCGGTTTGCGAGATCGAATCGAAGGGATTAGGTGAAGTGGGAATGCGGGTTTGGGAAGGAAGGGTTTGTGTGGAAGTCATACTGCCAGCAATGTGAGCGCTTTGCCGAGTAACAAAAGATGATTGAATATTTTGGCTGGCTATGTTTCGGAGGCCCGCGCTGTAATTGATGCGGGAGTCCCGAATAGCCTGATCCTGTTGTCGGCGTTGCTCGGCAATTTCTGGAGGAGTAACCGAGAGTCGTGCAAGTCGCTGAAAGGCACGTTCGTTTCTTTGTTGGATTTGTGTGTTGAGGTCCAAAGCCATAAACGGGTGGGCGTAAGAAGAGTGAGTTTGAATATACTGTCAAGTACCAGATTCCGTCGGGGCCCGTTGGGGTCCGATGGGTCCTGTCAAGACAATAGCTTATGTGAACGATAAGGGAGGAACATCACAAAAAGGGGGACTTCGTGGAAAAGTGTGAAGTCCTATCAGATGCCGGACGGAGGTCCGACACGGGGACCGACGGAGGGAATGGACTTGGCTTCAGCTCGTGCGCTGTGCCCTTCTCTGTGCCCAATGTCCAATTTCGGAAGAGGGCGGAAGACCGAGAGGAAGAGAACTGGGAAGAGGGAAACTTAGTCGATATTCAAACTGACTAGAAGTGAGAGTACATCGAGCTATTTAAATGATATCGTAGTGTAATTAATCATCGGAGGCCGATAGGCTCCGCGATGGGAATGAGTATGTAAGAGTCAATGTAAGTCAATGCTGTGTCGGCGGACGTCGGAAGGCCAAGGTCGCCGACGAAGAAAGTCATAGTGAATCATAGGGAGTCTTGAGCATATGGTGAATGAAGTAGCCAATAAGAATGGGGACATTACGATTCGGCGATCCTCGGAAGCCGAGGGAGTCTGATGTCACGATACGTGACAGCAGCAACCTTCAACGGATGTTCTAAAATCTTGTCAGTTACGACCCAGGCTCGTAAATGGTCATCAAACATAAGTAAGGTGGAGAGCGTGGGAAGCCCACACCTTTACATAAGCCGTGACAAAGCGTGATGTGACTGTCCAAATCTCGAGGTCGAGAACAAAAATTCAATAAATCTGTGCCTAAAAAATGTATTTCATAGAGGAAAAAAAAACTACATATGTACAGACTGTTTCATCAATTTTACTGCATCATAAGGGAGCATCCTATGGCTCTTGTATGTCTTCTGTAGATAACCTAAATCCTTCCCAGTACAGCCAAGATAATGAGCTGATACAAATCGGGCTGCTCTATTGGAAAACGGAAGAATAAACAATTGAGGGACTTCATCCAGACATCTTTTGACATTTGCTTCCATCTCCTCATTATTCTTGGTGCTGGGGGACTTTCGGTACTTGAATTTTGCTGCACCCCAGTACATTTCAATAAAATTGAGTTCGCAGTGGTATTTAAGTTGACAGGATCCATGAAAGTTTCCACATCAGCAGAACATGGCTGTAAACATGTTAGTCTCACAAAAGAATTGAGAATTTTAGGACTGACCGCAATGGGAAATTCCACAGATTCTGCATCTGTGCTTGATTCACTTGCAGAGTCATTCTCAGAGTCTGAGGAAATCTCTGTAATTTCTTTGCTGGATGAGGCTGGCATTGGAGCTTTCCCTGCATTTCCAAAGAAAGATCGGATGTCTGAGTAGCCCTGCTCTCTCATCTTGGTCTCAGCCTGTTTTCTGCGCTGAGCAGTTTGCCTAGAATGTCCTGTGTAACCTTTTCTCTTTTTGTTTCTTCCAGTCTCTTGCTCTAGCTGATGTTCAGCTTTCTGAGCAGCTGCCTGAGCATCAACCAGGAATTCTGCAAAAGAAGCCAGAGCAGTTTCAGAATTGAGTTCCATGTCTTCTTCATCCTCATTTTCATCCAGCTCTGTGCATTCTACATCTGGAAGTTCATCACCAAGCAAAGAGTCCCATGATCCAGGAGTGTCATCTAGAGAGGTGGGCTCCAATTCTGAGAAGGTTTGAGTGGGGGAATCCAATTCCAAAGGTGTTCCCTCTGGAATAGGGTATTAGTCTGAGATCTCTTCAAAGTGAGGGCCTCTGTGGCCTTTGAGAGATTGTTCTGCCTAGCTTTCTTGCCTTTGCTGACTTTGGGCATGGTGCAGATGGAAGGGAGAGCAGAAGAGGGCAGAAAATGCGACGACAATGAGGCCTCCACGAGGCGACGGAACGGCCGGACCGGTCATGTGATTGATTTTATAATCGGTCCAAATCTTCCATTCCGGTTGACCGAAATCGCGCCAAATGAATGGAAAGTGTTGTAGAAATATTTTGTCCAAAAAAGGAAATAAGTGCTTATAACTTTGGACTGGTATCCTTTTTGAAGATTCTGCTTCCTAGGAAGTGTTGACATTGTTAATAGGCACATTTCCTAGGATCTATAATATTTTTTGAACATCGGTTGTATAGTTATAAGGGTGTCACAAAATGGCTTATGTAAAGGTGTGGGCTTCCCACGCTCTCCACCTTAAATCCGTGGCAGCGACGAAAGTTTGTGTTTCTAAGAGGAATGGCTTGATATCCGAACTCAGCATATATTTTTTGGTACTGGCACCACCTCCTCGCTTGATACTAGTGACTGAAAGTCTGCTATACTTAATCACGGGATACATGACGTACACTGAAAGACACAAAAACATGGATAGTACAAACATCTAAATAATAATGTTATCCAGAGGTATCATCGTTAATATGTATCTTGCACACTGTCCAGCCGCCCATCGATCATCAAAAGTCAGCGGCACATTTGAAACTCTCCACTCGTGCTTTCTGATCATAAACCTTTTTATACGGTTTCCAATCTCAATGAGTTCCTTTTTGATTGTCAACACAGAGTAAAAACAATGCATGAACACCAAATGAAATTGTATATTGACCAAAGTCAGATACATGTATAGTCCGAGGAAGCCTTTGTCTATAACACAATCTCCAGTCTGTTCCTGATGCTGTGCGCCCTCGTTTTCATTCAAACATCCATTGCGAAGGACAATATCGGAGCTTCCACTCCATTTCAGCACATCAAACATCCAAGATTTCCAGTGCACATCACTTTCACTTGAGGATATACAAGATCCGCCTGCCCCATACATTGAAGATGGTGGCACATTGTAACGAAGGACGGCACATTCGAGCAATGTGCCACCTTTGATTGAGTGGCACTTGCCGGTTCAGAAGATGCCGCCCTCAGCAGATGACCTATTCCAGAAACGGACATGTGATACACCTGCCTCTTTCCTCTTACCACCACTCCCCATTGCTCAAACCACCCACTAACACGTTAAACCGTCTCTCGACAACCCGAGAATTGAAGCGCTCACTGGAGGACCTGGAACCGTTTGTCGGGGCAGACATCGGATCTGGAAGATGAGTTATGGTGTTTGTTTATTTCCACGCTGAGCGTCAACAGTGCTCTTCCACTGGTTGTGATGTTGGCGCGGCATGGATAATGCAGCGACAGCGTTCAGGTAGTCTCAGCGGGAGCCTCCACAGGCCCAGCGAAGGGGCCGCCAAAGCTGCAGCCTGAAGGTCAGTTGCGAGGTTGTGCATCCAGGACATCGGTGAATGGAAATGCCTGCAGAATGATTAGTGCTGACAAGACCATTCCTTTGCTGCCAACACACGCAGCCCCCCTCCTCCATGTATGCCCACGTCGTGTGACTGGACCCCTGCAGTTGCCTTGCATCGCATCGGAAACCAATTCTGCACGCCATACATATCCAAAAACAGTGTCGCTGTGTTCCTACCCATGTGAGTCCCCATCAGCCCCGTAGCTCTTGGAATTGGACATGATGTTGTGCCGGCAGCAGGCAGATGTATGTAAAACTGGAGATGGAAGATTCAAGTTGTACATACATATTCTTGCTTGAGATCCTTAATGGCCTGTACAGTCTACTTTAGATCTTGAATATCATGTTGCAGCGGATTTTTCCAGGTTGAACAAAATGGCTCAAAGAGCAGAAACAGTTGTGGTGGCACAAGCCTGAGGCAGATACAACATTTGTTCTGGCAGTGAAGCTGGCATGGCAATAGGGGAAGTCAGAGTTAGCGATTCGACATCGAATCACCGTCGAATCACTGTCGATTCATGCTTCGAAACTGATCCGATTCTGACTGATGTTTCGTCGTGTTTCCATCAAGAATCGACTCATAGCTTTGACCGCCCCGATTCTACCATCAATTCTTTCTCCCACAACATCTAGCATATGTGTTGAAGCATAGCCCGGAACCGGTGCAGCCTCGGGCATCGGGCAACTCGGACATCCCCGAATGTTCCACTATGATCTAAATTATTCTTTCTCTGACTCGAAGTGACTCATATTTATTCCAGCCTGGCCTATATAAGCAGCCTCTGTAACCTATGTACTTAATACAATTTATTATCTTGATTACATCGAACTTCGTGTGAACTCTCGAAGAACCACTGCCGGTTCTTTACAACAACAACCTACTCGCAAATTCTCAACAGGTTATGGGCCCCGGCCTAAATCTTTGAGCCAGTTTACACAACTCTTATCGCTTTTTACTTCTCCGAGTACTTCTGCCTTACCCCACTACGTCGAATAAATGTCTGCCTCAAATTCAACCACACAAGGTTCTTCTAGCATGTATCGGATTTAGCCGCTTCAGGATGCCAACTGGCTAGGCTGGAAGCGTCGTATCACCTCAATTTTGAGGGATCGAGGTTTGCTGAAGTATGTCGCGGGAACTTCAACCCGTCCGACACCGGCAACCGCAGGTAAACCGACCGCTGATGAATTAAAGTCTATGGAAGAATGGGACGACAATGATGCCCGCAGTGGGGTTATCCGGCGCCTGCTCGAGCACTGTGTGGTGGAAGAGCATGAGGCTGCGCGCGATGACATCCAGGTCGAGCGCGGGGAGGACATCGCGCGAGAGCCCCTCCGCCTTGAGTGCGGCCCAGGGCATGCGCAACGCCAGCCCCCCACGCTGCAGTTGCTGAGGTGGCGCACGCGGGGACCCTAGCGCAGGCGACGGCGGCACACTCACCTCCCGCACCCCCAGCGCATCAAGCAGCCCCACTATCTGCGCACCACCGCCCTCCGGTCGCGGCGAGAACATATTTGCGCGGAGCGTGGGGCTGCCAGCGCCAACCAGTGGCAACGGCACGTACATCGCCTGCGTCGACGCACTCGCGGGCATCCCGCTCGTCACCGGCTGCCCCGGCGGTGCGAAGAACACCCTGGGCAGCACCTCCTCGCAGAACTCGTCCCACGCACCCCCATCCGCTGGCGCCCCGTGCAGCCGCAGGTACTCGGCCGCCACCCACGCGACGTACGCGCGTGTCTGCTCCACCTCCTCGGGGACGGCGCCCGAGATGAGGTACCCCACGCAGCACACGAACTCGGTCTCGACGCGTGCGCGGCCGGTGAGCAGCAGGAGGCACAGCAGCACCGCGAGGGCATAGTCGTGCCACGCCTCCTCCTGCCGCACAGGCTCGTCCGGTTCAGACTGGTCTTGAAGGAAGACCCCTGCCCCACTCCCCCGTCCTCCAAATTGCCCCACCGCCACCGCCACCCTCCCCCCCCTCCCCCTCCTCCACCACCCCCGCCATAAACTGCTCCCGCACCCCGCCTCGCGGTCCCCCGGCGGCTTATGCAGCACCAGCTTTGTCCCCCTGACCTCCATCTTGAACGCCTTCCACGCATGCGGGGCCGCGAGCGCGGGGATCACAAGGCAGTTCACAAAGCCCGGGGCATACACAATCTGCGGCGCGCGCCTGCCCACGGGGTCATCTGCGGGGAGGAGCAGCGGCGCAGTGCTGGAGTCGCGGGGTGCGGGCGGGGCAGGGGCAGGCTCGAGGATGATGTGTGGTGGGAGGTGCCAGCGATAAAGAACAGCGAGCGCGAGCGCTGCAGGCGTGGGTGGCCGTGCAGATGGTAGTTGGGGCTGCGCGAGAATGGGACTGTGCCGGAGATGGTCGGCGCAGGCGGGAGGCGAGGAAAGTGGCATATGCGATGGGGGAATGGACGCATGGGGCGCTGGGCACAGCGGTGGTGTCGCACATCCCAGCTGTGGTGCGCGCAGGTGTGCGCCGAGAACACTGAGGGGGTGACCCCGCTGAGGATCGTCGCTGCGCCCGTGGAATGAGCGAGGGCAGCGCACGGGTCGAGGAATGGCAGCGCTTGCTGCGTGTCGTATCTCGTGTGCAGGGGGGGCTTGGTGTTGAGGGTGCAGGCATAGTACGGCATCGGTGGCGATGTAGCGCATTTGGTGTGGCCGTAGGTGCAGGGCGCATCGAGCAGGCGGGGAGTGGCTTTGTAGTCGCTGAACGCATCGCGTTCCGCGTCGTGCAGATGCGAAAGGCGGGCGCGGGCGGCGCGCAGTGCGGATGGTCGTGGTGCATGTCGTACACGACGCTCCGGCGAGGCGGGAAAGAGCGACGGGCGCTACAGAAGGGTGCACGCGTGGAGGATGGCTGGGGACGACGTCAGTAAAGAAGGATGACGAGGGAGGAGAAACGCACCGATATCCCGCCCGCAAGCGTCGAATTCACACAAAAAGACAGAGTAGGCTAATATGATTGTGGTCGGCGGACTCGGGACGACACTTATCGATGGATTGGACTTTAATCAGCAAAGGTAAAGCAAGGGTACAGAGCACGTACGATACTCGCGATCTGGAAGTGCAGCCCATCGCAGCCGCAACGAGATACAGATTCGCATCTGCGCAGAACAGGTACAGCTAGGGTGCTCGACGACCAAGTCGTTGGTCCAGAGTGGCTGCACGACGTCGAAGTCACGCTGCGATGGGAACCGATGGGGACGAACACATCGGGCGTGTTGGGACTGGGAGGAGAAAGGAAAGCCAGTGAGATCAGCAGAAGGAGAGGAGGATTAATAATAGGCGACGCACCATGGATACGACTGACGGTGTCTGCCTATCTCCCTCAATCCTTTCAGCATCCAGCTGCACGAGAAAAACACCTGTCTGGGGATGCACTCGCACCCATGCAGCACGGGGCATGGAGGGCCTGACACCAGCCGGCATATTCCTCCACGTGAATCCCCTGGGTGTTTTGACCAAAATGAGACATGGTGGCGAAAGCCAAGGAGAAATGGATGTCACATCACGACATTACAGATGTTTAGTCTTGTGTAAGCAAGTGGGAACACCCGAAGTGTTCTTTGAATGACACACCACCATCCAAATCATCGAGGAGGCAAATGGCATCACGGCAGAAGAGGCTCAAGCTGTGGCCAAGAAGTCTTTGAAGGAGCATATCAAACATTCTGCCAAGGATACCAGCTGGAAACCACCATTCTTGATCAAGGGGGCACCGGCAATCAAACCGGCGACCGAGGGCTGGTAGGTAGGTCGAGCCGGCAGAATTACCATATATGGGTCGTGGGAATACTTACGTAGGTTGGTAGGTCCACCGCCAAGGCCCGAACAAAGAAAATCGACCCGATATCTTTTTTTAAAATGCCAGTCCCCCCTTGTTCTTGACCTGAATTAAATGAGTAAATAATCTGAAGCACAGGGATCCTTGTCGTAGACAGTCTGAGAGAGCATTCATAGAGCACAAGAAGAAGTACACCAACCCCAGAGGGGCTTTTGATAATGGCCAGCAGTATTGGTCCCAAAAGACCAGGCAGTGTGTTTTGATTGCCATACTTGTACTTTGTAACAGCAATATACAGAGACCAGGACGAAAGGAGAACCAGACCCTAAAGAGTTTGTGGGTAGTGCTGTAAATGCAGCCATTTGCTGGGTTAAGTTCTGGCCTTCATCATCTGGACACAATCTCAGATTCTGATAACTCCCGTCTACCTGGCATCCCAGCTGGCCCCCATTCCAGCAGCTTAATCAACTTGAACACCCTGTTTGTCCTACACATAAGATTGACACTGCAGAAAGCTGAGGCACTGCACAAGTACCACATATTAGTACCCCGCGAACCCTGAAAATCAGTTCCTAAAGTACTTCAAATCAATACCTGGGGAGAATAAAGTAGTACCTCAAAGCACTAATATGTAACACCTTCGACTGAAATTTCACTGATATGCAATGCATTTTGTGGATCTTCAGTGCTTTTGGGTACTGATGACCCACCTCACAAAGTTACAGCCAATTCTGGAGGGCCAGACCACCTCTCGCACTGGCTCTTTCACATGAGACTGAATTCAGCGTGTTTTCAATCTTTTTCAATTCCAAAAGGTATCGGGCCACAGAAACAACCTGTTGAATTGCATCTAAAAATCCACCTCACAAAGGTACAGCCAATTCTGGAGGGAGGTTGGTTAGGGTGTTACACCAGCCTATCTCTATCTATATTATAAGTAGGATGGGCGGGGCCATCCTATCGACCTCGTCCTGTCTATATTAAACCCAGGATGGGGGGGGGGCATGGAGCATGCTGTGGGCATTGATGGTGGTGACTTGCCACATGCAAGGAAAAGACTTGCAAGGGTGAAAAAACCCCACAGCCAAAAGGGGCTGCAAACAGTTGACATGGATAGGACGCCCCCCCCCATCCTGGGTGTAATAGAGATAGGGAAATTTTGAAGGAACTGAATGAATTCAAATTGCGCTCGCGGATGGCCTAGTGTTATAAGAACAAAGCCACCGAGTGAACAAATTCCCAAAAAGAAGTCTCGTTGCAACCCCACGTACCTTGCCATTATTTTTAATCTTTTAATTGGAAACATATGTTTTGACGTATGTAGAGGAATCCCCTGTTGAAATGGAGTCTGCAGATTTTCCCTCTACTAACCTCATACACCTTCTTCCTCCCCATTGAATTACAGACCCCTTGAAATGGGGCATTTTTGAATCTGCCTGAAAAGTTCACCCAGTCCGCCCGTCAAAAAATGACCTCGCTCCCATCGGCTGGGGTCTGCGGCGGACGCGACTAATGGCTGATAGTGCGGCTCGTGCCCTGTTAGTGGGACTGGGGAGGATTTAAACCTCCGCTCACAGCTCAGAACAGGCTTTGAAAACAAAATACGCCCGAAAAATATATATTTCCAGCTCCACGCAGTGGTCCCAGCGGCAGGCGTCAAGAGGGTCCGTGGGGGTCTCCCCCGTGCTAGATTAATTTGAAAACTGAGATTAAGCACCATTAGTGCACTTCAGGACCCACTACCTAAAGCTAGTGGGCATAACGACTCTTCGATTTCGGTGATTCTACTCTGTCGAACCTCACATACCTTTACTGATCCAAGTCCTTACACGACTTGTGTTTACTAGCCTTTTGATCCCTCCTTGTGCCATGTCTAGGTGGTATATTTCTCTATTCGCTCCCCATATCCATTGTGCACACAGTGTGACACTTGACTTCTGTTGCCTTGCGCAGCCGGAAATTTCTGAAATTCATCTCTTCTTACTCATTTCCACTGTCCATCATATCGCAGTCTGATCATTCGTCTAGTATTCATTGATCCCTAGAAAGCAGATGGTACACACATCCCATGAGCCTGGTTTACAGCTGAAACCCTTTGACTGAAGGTTGAGACCCGAGCCATGCGCAGCAGGTGCCTGCAATGCCGAACCTCTTATAACCCGTGCTTATCAATCCGAGGATGCTCGCTCATTGGTGGATACTTTGAAGATAACTGGCCAATCAATTACTTTGGATCTCCCTTATGCCATCACCTATTATGCACCAAGCGTCGGCGACCAAGCTATGCCCACCATTCACCTCCCCGCCCCGGCGATCCAGCCCTGACACCACGGGCAAGAAGATTGAGTGCAGCCACCGCCAGGTGCAGCGAAGTGTGCTGTGATGATCCTGAGGTCCACATGACCGCTCAGCTGTCTGCCGCTGCGAATCATCCGGATGCGGCAAATCCAATCCCTCGTGTAGTCCGTGTCGAAACCAACACTGTTAACCTCAACTATACCAAGCCGGGGTTTGTCGGCAACTCCCAGGCCGCAGTAGTGGCGAAGTCGGTGAATTGAAGTACTGGATTGGTCAAGGATATTTATTTCTGAAATGTGACGGATTGTGAGTCCACCGTACCATCGAATGGTGCTGCATCTAATCTCACTTCTCAGGATTCAATCGTCATTGTGGATGAACAGGATCGCATTGTCGCTGCTCTCCCTGGACATCCCCCTGGCGCTGATTGGGACGAGTCCATCCGCAAAATGTGTGACTGTTTTCGGAAAGTTCGCGAAGAGACAGCCAACTGTTTCACGTATGAAGATCTTCACCATCATCGTGGTAATTTTGCGAGCATCAACTACGGTAACTCTTTTGGCGCTGGCCAGCGGTATTTCCATCTATGCCTTCTGTATTGTCCCTGTACTTACATCTGGCTAGCGCCCGGGTACGCTCAAACAGAGCCATAAAGCCAAGGAGGAGGCTGTCAAGATGTTGTCCTCTG
>JARGXW010001262.1:0-27241 GCA_029204085.1 Mycena sp. CBHHK59/15
AAATTTGAAGCGTGTTGATGTTGGAGAAAATTGAGTAGTGAACGGAACCAAGGAACGAGCGGAACGAAAGCAGAGACAGGGAATTGATATTTATGACCGCCAGTAGTCCACGAGAAACCCGAAATGAGGCTGGCAAGAGCAGTGAATTCAAAGGTGGAATTTGAGAACGATGACTGCTAGGAGCCCCGGACGTAGGAGAAGCCGAGAATGAGACCGAGCACAGTGAACTGACGGACGGGAGAGATATCGAAAGATTGGCGGCTTGAGGCCACGCAAATTGCCCCATTTATGCTCGACAAATTGTCGGGGCGCTTCGTCGCCGCAGGTTGAACACAACTACGGCATAGTAACAATTAACTGCGAGAAACTGCGTGTACCTGCGGAAGGACTGCGAAATAGTCAGCTGAACTATCATCGGTGGGCGGAAACCTGTGTTGAATGTCACAACCGAGTCTGCGGCCTGGGTGCTGTAGAATTCTCTCATGAGATCTTGACTAAAAAAGACAATACCGGATTTCCGCTGTGGCAGGAATGTGCTGTGCGGTCCCGTGTCGCTCTGAGGCAAAGTTTGCGCAGTGCTCAGCGTTTGTAATGGGGATATCTGCGAATGCGAATGTGGAAAGCAACCACGAATTTTGAGGACGAGAGGAGAGGAAAGACAACGAAGGAACCACAGCAAAAATGGTAATGCACAGTGCGAAGCGTAGCCCAAATTTGATCATGTGGACAGTTCGTATTCAGTGAGTTCCAAAGGAGAAGACAGGTAAGAAGCACAGCAAATCGTAGATGGAAGGAGATAAAGCGAGATGAAGATCCAAGATCGAGAACGTCCACGATGGAAAAGGTAGATTCAAGACTTCAGCTGAGGTGGGAATGAGCTGCGCATTCTCGAGTGAATCTGCGCCGAAGTATGCACAGTGCGTAGTTTCATTTTCATTTCATTTTCATTTCATTTTCATTTTCATTATAGTGCGTGCGGGCCCCTTGGGGCTCATGTGGCACTTGTACGTATGACAGGAAGTAGACTAGCTGGCCAGGATGGGTGCGAGGAGGGGGTACTGTAGTTAGAGGTTAAAACCTTTCTAAAATATGCTACGAGGGTGAATAAGTACGGTAACTAAGTCGAGAGTGATTTGAGTCTGAGAGACAGAGTAAGAGAAAAATAAATAAAGTAGAGTAGCGGAGTGGACGTTACAACGAGTAGTGGGGGAGACGGCCCGGTTCGCGCACGAACGTGAGGACGGGCTTGGGTCCGATAGTTGAATAAATGGAGTTAGTTTAGAATGCCAATGGGGAGGAAGATGCTCTTTTCAAGAACGAGAGGAGAGAACAAAGAAATGGAGATAGACTATATGGGGCTATTACGGTAATGAGCCTGGACCACTGTACATACGTCATGAGAAAGACGTGAATAAAGGGGTAATGTCGGATCGAAGCAACGGTCAGATGAGCAGCGGAGTTTAAAAAGGCTTCGGACAGACACCATCGTAATGGAGTCCATGTTAGTGGATGTGATGAGGGGATATTGAGTGGAGAAGAACTCTGGAGCTTGAGAGCAAGGGCAGAGGGAGACGGATAATGGGCCCATGTCCCATGTCTGTGGGTACGGCCATAATTCAAATTATTCAAGTTGAGAAAAGAGAGAGAAAAAGAGGGAAAAAGAGAGAGACTCCAATACCCTATCTGCACCCTCCGCGGCGTAATTTTGAGCTCAAAAACAGCGGAGCGCTAAACGGCAAACGCGCCGACCTTGAATCCCGGCCCATGTCCCATGTCTGTGGGTACGGCCATAATTCAAATTATTCAAGTTGAGAAAAGAGAGAGAAAAGAGGGAAAAGAGAGAGACTCCAATACCCTATCTGCACCCTCCGCGGCGTAATTTTGAGCTCAAAAACAGCGGAGCGCTAAACGGCAAACGCGCCGACCTTGAATCCCAAGCCTGCCGATTGATTGGCAGATCCTAGTCTATCCGGAGCCATCTCCCCCTATAGACTAGGGTCAGCGAATCAAATTCAAGATAAAAATACGTTCTGACACTGGGACGCCCCGTGATTGATGCGGAAGCTTTGTCCTGTTTGGTTGGCAGGCAGGCTCGGTTCCAACCTTCCACACTCTATTCCCTCTTCCCACAACATCTATTGCTCAAACTGAAGAGACAAGTTGGATTGTAATATGACCCAGAGTCCATTTATTCGAGCACATTTTTGTTTTTTCGAAATTATTTAATCTGACATTGTTTTCAACCGAAGTTCACCATGTTTCATCAGCGTTCGGAGCAGAATAAAAAAAGTGGCTGGATAATCATCTAACCGGACTATCTATCTTTGATTTTCGTCGAGGAACCGAAAGGATTGCTTCAGATTGAACAAGAAATAGGGTTTGTGGCTCCCGAGGTGAAATAAGTGTTCACAGCAGGGAATCCAGGTTTAAGCTTTGTTTTTTGCACTTCAATAGGCTGAAGCATTATGCTATCGGAGATCAAGGCAATCTTGCGCCGGAATGTATCCCCAACCAAGTTTGTTAATGGGATTGGTTGATTTTGGGCTCACAAAGCCTATTACTTTTTGCCATGGACATTTAGAGAAAGTGTGAGTTGGCAAATCACTCTCAAATGCGATGAAGAACGTGATTATCCGGCCAGTTTTTAAAAATTCCATGAAAAAAGTGAGCTGAACCCAATTCTTTGTGCTTTTATACCGTTCCATGGCAGTTCAGAAGAGATTGGAGAAATATGGCAGGATAATCATATATAAGGATGCATTTAATGCAAGTTTTGAAGTTACACCCAAGGATTTGGTGCAGAAATGAGAAAGTAGCTAAATGCCGCGCAAAAAGCACATGACAAGACACGTGTGCTCGGATGTCATCGCGCCGGACCACGGGCCGGATCGGATCAATCCTTAGTCTATATACGGACTAAGGCAACCACAGGCACCGGCTATGAGCCGGATAATGTAAGATGAAAGAAGATGCATTAAAGCGGAGATGGCGGAGTTTGAAAGGCCTCGGACGACAGAACAGCTTAATTTTATAAAGAGGGTGATGAAAGAAGATACATTAAAGCGGAGATGGCGGAGTTTAAAAGGCCTCCGAAGACGCTTAATTTTATAAAGAGGGTGATGTACGGAGAACCTTGAAAAGAAAAGGAAAATGGAATGCTGCAATCTGTAGGTGTTGAGAACGGGATAAATTAGGAAGTGTACGATATAAACCCCCCAATGTCGCGCCATCCCTCATCCACAACATCTTCCTCGCCCACCCATTCGGTCATCCACACGCACAATGGCACCCAACCATGCGCCCACTGCACTCATATCGCCAGAGTTGTACGACCTCTGGGCCCACTCAGACTGCTACCACTGCTCGTTCCTCCTCAAGCCCGACCCCGTCCTCGACGCCGTGATGGAGACACGAAGGCGAAAGGAGTCGAATCCGAGCAAGCGGTCAGCCCCGCTCAGGGCAAGTTCATGCATCTTCTCATGCTGTCCATGGGCGCGAACACGTGCTGGAGGTGGGCAGTCTCGGAGGGTGAGTATCCTGCCCACGCACTACCCATAAACGTGTATTTCGGACTCGGACTCGCTAACCCACCCATATTAGGTTACTCTGCGATCTGGATGGCGCGCGCGCTGCCCGACAACGGCAAGGTGATTGCACTAGAGCTGGAGGAGTTTGCACGCAAAAGTATGCCACCCCTTGTACCAAACTCGTTTTCGCTCATATCTCGCACAGCTCATCGAAGAGAACGTTGCGAATGCGGGGCTCTCCTCAAAAGTCAAAGTCATCGTCGGGGACGCACTGGAGTCCATGCAGAGAATGGACCCGACCCGCGGCGCCATTCGACTTTGTCTTCATCGACGCCGACAAGGAAGAACAACGTTAACTATTTGTTCAGGCGAAGCGGCTTTTGCCGTAAGGGCGGTGTCATTGTGCGTTCAATTCTTCCTTTCGCTACGAAATGCGATGTTAGGTTAATTGGTGCGTTGGTGGACAGATGGTCGACAACTTCGGGCGCAGGGGGCGGCTCGTGGATCCTGATAACCACGAACCGAGTATTGAGGGCACCCGTAACTTGCTGAGGCATATCAAGGATGACCCGGAGGTCGAGGCTGTGACCGTACATACGGTGGGAGAGAAGGGATACGACGGATTTCTATTCGCTGTTCGGAAGTAAGCTCGTGAAAATGGTGAAGACTTGTACTATGTGGTTTTTTGTACGAAACGAGGATATAAGTCCATTGCCTGACCGTCTACCACCGCAGAGTCAGCACGACGCACCTCCTCACCACCGCACAGGGCGGAACCGAGGCCACGTCCGGTCGGCCACCTTCATTATTGCGCCTCCTACGCTTTGTTTGATCCCCTCTCAGTTCTCACCATCGCACTTGTCCAATGATTCTCGTGCTGAACTGAACGATAGCAATTGTAGTTAATCTGTACTTACAAACGCAACGCCCAGTGACAAATCAGGAAATTGTGAACGGAGAACAGATTCCAGCTCCAGGTACATGCGTTCCCTATCCGTTTCTGAGGTTTCTATCACAGATGGCCTCAAACTGCGACATGCCAACTCGTTTTGATGGAAGTTTCCTTTTTCGGATTCTTGATCAGCACTAGGGTCTGCGGACAGCGACTTTGGCAACAGTGGCCGCAATGGTCAAGGTTGTCTGGTGATAATAGGATTAATACTCCGTCTTGGTTCAGCGCAACCAAGTAAACACCTTGACAGCTATGAATTGATAACAGTAGTTGTACAAAGGTCCATTCGTGCCATACAACAATTCAATAGAGCTATTGGGAACTTATGAGAAATCAATTTCTGCTGAAAAACGATACGAGACTTGATCAAAAACACAGCCAGAATATGCGAGTTTTGGTAGTTCCAGAATCCAAATAATTTAAGACTTAGTATACAGAAATTCATTTTTCATCGGTTGCCAATAAGCTCTAATACAGGCTAATTCGCCAAGGTTGTCATTTCGCACGTACGTACGTACGTACAGTACATTAAGAGAAGAAACCGACAACTTGCCGTAATTTGCATGCGACCTTGATACGACCGTGGTTCCCTACAATTGTGTGCTGTAATCCATTCCCCTATGTACTGGAATACTGTAAGCAGGTAAGTTTCCACATGTCAGGCTGTGGGCACCGGGGGTTCGATGATCAGATTCGATTCCCGGCTGCCTTGCGATCGGGCTCTGCCTCCGCGTTGTATAGTCTTGTCCGCATATAAGTCGCACGCACGAAATCCGGGAACTGTACGACTTCTAGCTATGTTCAGGCGAATAGAGGCCGGAAACCGTGACGCACACGTAAAAACCAACTCCATCAAAGAGGCATTGCTAGCCCATAGTGACTCGATATGATTCATTTAATCGTCCCTTTAAGGCAGTTCGACGTTTCTCCGGCATCTACGTGGTTTATAAAAAGAGGGGAAAGAGTCTCCGCTGTATTCCAGCCTTTCACCAGCACAACCCAGTTCTACCCCGGTCTTATCCTATGGTGCGATCCGCACAGCTATGAGATGGAGCTCTCGACCCTCGCGCCAGGCGAGGAGTACGACCGTAGGAAGCAGGCGATCCCAAGCTGTGTCTCGTAGTCGCCGATAGATCATCCCGCGAGGCGATCCAGGTGGCGCGTATCTGCGCAACGACGGTTCGTTCCGTGAACGTGCGTGTGATTTCTGATTGACTTTCGTACGGCCGACGAAACACACGCAAATGGGTGAGGGTCCGACACGACACCGCCATTACTGGAGACTGCCGACGCGTGGATATGGGTTAGCAAGTCGGGAACGGTCAGGATGGTCCTCAACGAGCCACGGACATGCACCGTGAGTGGAGGACTCGGCGCTGCTTATTTCTTTGCACTCATGTCCGTTCACTAGCGCATAAGGATATATCCTACAGCACTAACCCATCGCCACCGCCACCCTGCAGAACTACTGGGTCCACAGGAATATTATATTAAATGGCGGAAAATTCACGACAGTTTCGAGCCAGGCACCTCCAGCGCGCACCAGCAACGCACCCCGCCGCATCCATCAAGCATGATATACACGACTCCTCCACATTCTCCTGTGCAGCTTTCGCCATGGCACAACCAGCTATTTCAACCAACCCATCCCAGGGCTAAGCGCCGCTACCCCATCACGCTTTCAATACCCTCCTTTTCATGGACAGGCACAGCTGCAGACGCAGACGCCGCCGGCCACGTTCAGCACCCTGTCCGCGCACCCCGTAGTAGTGCCCATAGGCTTCACCGAGCGACACCCCAACTTCCCGGGGTGGTGGCGCAACCCCGAGACAGGCTGGTTCTGGCATGCGGAGCGTGGTCTAATGCCGTCTCCCACATGGTCTCACCACGGATGACGAGGAAACACTGGACGATTCCGATTCTGGAGTCCAAACTCAAGGGGCAGAAGATCGAGGCGGGACCAAAAAATAATGAGCGATAAATGACTCAACTACACTGTCATCATTATAGCGTTCATTGACACTGCTCACGGAATGCACGTCAAGTGCACAGCATGTTACGATTACAGTAGAGTGTCGGTTGCTGGAGGAGGATGGGGATGATGGCTCGTCTTCGCCGCCATCAAAGTCAACGCTCCACAAAGAAGAGCATGCAGCACATGCGTGGCTTAAGGATTATTTAAATGATTTTCATCTCTCACGATGGTAAATAGGTACAAGTACTCGAGTCAATTGCTACTAAGGCCATAGGTTTACAAAGACAAAAAGAACGAGGAGCAAGGGGCGCGGAAATGACTAGGATCTGACTACACTGTCGTGATCCAATCAGCGATGACTCTGTGACGGTGTTCGTTGTCCTCAATGCTAGCCTGCACAGCTCGCCCCGGTCCAAAGCTGCCGATGGCCACTCCGCCTCGCTGTCGGTACCATCATCGTCAGAGTCCCCTTCCATTCGAAGAGGCTCCGAATACTTGATATTTAGGAGCGTCTTGTAATCCGTGTGCCCAATTTTCTTGAGAACACATTGAAGATAGTGCCAACGTATGAGGCCGGGGGTTGGTGGCGAGCTGGGGCTGAGGAGGACTGGCGGTGAGTCCATGTATGATGGGTATTGTTGTGGGGAGCATGAACTCTCCAGCTATTGTGTACACCCAACCCGGTATTTCAGCCATGAAGGTGTGGCACTCGTACTGATTCTAAAATTTCATCAACAAATGATTTAGAAGATGAGAAAAGATGAACTCACCACAGACACAAACCGCAGGCCCAGTTCATATATGTTGAAGTATGCATCGAGGGTCTTCGAGAGGCTGATGCCAAATCATTTGTCATAGATAGACAGATTCGGAATGGGAGGCGATGCTGATGAGAAAATGCGAAATATGATACGGGCAAGATGGTCTCCCATGCGCTTGGGGCATATATGGCTGTTTATAAGCGGGCCCCTGCTCCCCGTCGCCCAGCACACTCCATCGCGGCGCTTGACACGATCGGCCATGGTGCTCGAGTGTCCTGTCGCGGTGGTGACGGATTTTCCAGCACGAGCACTCATCTTGGACAGGCCGACAATGACTCCAACCGGGATGTCATAGAGGTAGACTGACGCGGTTAGCAGGTCTGTGTGAGCGACAGGACGTCACTGCTGCGCAGCCTCGTTCCAAACAAACAGAGAGCCGCGCATAGCAGCAGGATCACAGATGTCATGGGCGATGTCGATCAGCCACTTGGACTGCTCTTGACGAGAGTACTTGAGAAAATCATCGAGGGGCCCGCTAAGGAGGCGGATGACATCAGCATTGGAGGAGGAGGTAGCATTGGTGTTTGGTGGAGGCTGAGGCGACTTCGCTTGAGTGGCAAGCATGTCGCTGTTGATGTTTGTCAGTGGCAGTGGGTATAAGCTGACTGAGCTGACAGAGATGTGCAGCTCCAGCTAGTGTTGGCAAAGTTTGGTTCGGTTCAGGTTCAGGGTGCTTTTTCCCGAACGCCGAACCTGAACCTGGCCTTCGGCTCAGTCATTTGCTGAACCGCGAACCTGAACCTGGCGTTCAGGTTCAACGCGTTCGGTTCGGCGTTCAAAGGTGTTCGAACGCGAACCGAACGCATTTTTTTTTCAAGTCCCTCGTTGTGCGCTGTAGGCATCAGGTATCACAGTAGGAATAATATTGGGCTAGTTGAAGATGTATTTGCTGCGATACATGGATTCTGGCACAAAATACCCTCCATCACTCTTCCACAGCGTCGTCTAAATCATATCCAAAGTTTTCATCGAGCTCTGCAATAAGGGCGTCAATGTGCTTCGCCGCATTCCCCCCAGCACTGATATGACCATTGATAAGCGCTCTTCAACAATTGCAATGCTTCGAATAGCTCAGCATTCAATCTGTTGCGGATCTTCGTATCGGTGAGACTCCCACTCGAAAAAGCACGTTCAGCAGGAGTAGCGGAGCCTTGTATAGCCAAGTAGTCGCGTGCCATGCGGCGGAGGGTCGGGCGTGTCGTGTTGTGCTTTGAAAAGGAATATACCAGTAAGCATTGCTCGTTGTCAAAAGAATTGAGGACTCACACCCCACCAATGCAAAACATTGTCGGTCTTCTCCAGCGGCGATGAGAGATAGCCAGTTAGCTCGTCTCGAGGCTGGGCATCAGCGCGCTGAGCCTGTTGCACGAGTTCACAGCATCCAACAAGAAAGAACTACCATAACGATGAAGCGGAGCAGACTGCGTAGATTCGGCTACCACGGGAGCGGCCTCTGGCTCCCGTTCCATCGCCGCAGCCGCATGATACTTGTCGAACTGAAAGGAATGTTACCTCGTGAAGTGCAAGGGTATAACAGAATTGACGTACAACTTTTTCTAATGCTTTCATACCCTTTTGGTACTGATCGTCAGCCCAACGCGACCGGAAATAAATGTCCTTGATGCTGGGATCTAAAACTGAAGCGCCGTAAGCAGACGTGAGGTATTAAGTGTGCTCCATACCTAAACAGATGAAATATGCAGTGGATGTGGTATCGGTGCGGTGGAACCATTTCTTCAAGCTTTGAACACCGTCCAACAGTGCCTGCTTAATTTCGGCAAAGCGGGGTTGAGTCGACATGGTTTCCCATCGCTTGATGAGATACTCAAGTGTCGGGATAATGCGCCATACTGTGGGAGTTCGTTCGCTCGAGAAGCTTTGCGTAACATCGGCAGGTTCCTGCATAAAGAGTCATTGATAACTAGTGTGCAGAAAGGACAGAATATTGTACTCGAAGGGCCTCATGAATTATTTGAATCTTGTCCCACTCCGCACGCGAGAGCATATAGTCGCGATATTCCTTGTTGCGCAAGTCCGGCATTTCCTCACTGGAGTCGGCGATGCGGACAAACTGATCAATTGCCTGGGAATGGTGTTGTCAATAAGGCATAGAAGATGTGTGAAGTGGATCCGACTCACCTTCCGCAGCTCCAATGCACGGTCTAAGCACTTGTACAACGACCACCCAATGAGTACGAACCCACAGTAAAAGCTCGAGCTCTCGAACTCCGACTTGGACACAGCATTGCTTGAAGAATGCACGTGCTTGAGGCGACATACGGATCTAGGGAGCCAGAGTGAGACGCAGCAGCCAGCTTGCAAACCGGTGACACGTACCTGTTTGATCAGAGCCAAAATCTTACCAACAGCATCCCCTGCTGTCCACTCGGAATCCGGCGCAGAGTCGGCCCTATCATCGCCGTCCGATCCCCGTCAAGTGACGAGAGAACCTTTGCGACATCGGCGGCATCGAGCTCACCGCTGCTGCACGCTTCATCCAGAAGCTGCTGAATCTTCTTATTCAATGGCTTGGGTGGAGTTGGGGCGACCGCCTCGACAAAGTGCTTGGAGGCAATGTGGACGGCGTGCTCGATACACCTAACACAACAGACAAGAGTCAGTATTGACCGAGTAATGTGAGGAAAGGCAACTCACATCATATCATGCTCCTTGACACTGGTTGAGCATTTCAATTTTTTCACCTTCTTTTTCAGTGAAAAATGTTGTTTATTTTTCAGACATTTTTCACTGAAAAAGAAGGTGAAAATTATAAAGCTTTTTCAGCACTTTCTTGATTCAAGGTGAAAAATTCGAAATAAAATAAGAAAGTGATGAAAATGTTTTGAAATTTTCACCTGCTTTTTCAGTGAAAAATGTGTGAAAAAAAACGACATTTTTCACTGAAAAAGAAGGTGAAAATTTTGAAATGTTCAACCAGTGTGACTTTCCAATCACCGCCCAGTGCGTGCTCAACAGTTCGAGCCGTGGTCCGATTCACTGATGCGCCATCCGACGTAATCCAGCCAGCTTTACCGCGGAGTTTGTACCGATCGATAGTCTCGATGATGGCTGTACCAAGATTTTCACCGGTGTCGGCCGTTGAGCTTCATGAAAGCCAATTCTTCGGTCATGATCTCCCAGTACGGTCGGCGGCATGGTCGTGGTTGACTTTTGATTCTGATTCCCGATTGATGGACATCTAACCACGCCCACGTTATATATATGCACCCGTCTACGCGTAAATTAGATATGATTGTCTAGCCTATAAATGGCCTGGAACTACTACTCCACGAAGTAGTGGTGCCATGCCATTAAATATAGCCCACCCAGAGAGTGCCTCAAGCTTAGGTGAACCAATCCTAATATAGACTGCCATCGCAACCTCATCAAACTCGTCAGAAACCCAACGGAAGGCATCTTCCCTTGGTGTGTCAATGAGGCCGCGAAGCTCATCCAAAGCCGCCTGAGTAACCGGGATGGCTAGATTCTCGAGACCGTAGTTGGCTGGCATGTCAAAGACAACATTTGGTGCAACACCTGATGGCAGAATCCGATTGCGTTGCTTTCGCGTTTTCTTGTTGTTGAAATAGTCAACAAACTCGTCCAGTCCAGTCTGAACTATCTTGGACCAGAGCCAGCGAAAGAGGCTTCTAAATAGAGTTTTAAAACAGGGTTTTCAGATTCAGAGGGGAAGAACATGCCTGTGCAACAAATCTCCCGGAATGAGATGAATACAGCCTTCTTCAAAGATTGCCCGGAGGGACCGTCCGTTAAATTGCCGGTCATAGGACCAAGTCGACTCGATCGAGATGTTGGATGTGCTTTTCACTGCAACAACTGGCCGCCATTCATCAGCTGAGAGTTCGGGAGCAAAGACTTCTCTGCATTCATCGTCAGAGAGCTAAAATTAATCGACAGAAGGGTCGCACCGCAATGTAGTCTGAAATGCAGCTAACCAGCCCAATTCGCTGCCGCCATCGAAGGTCACTTGGACAGAAGTAGCTGGGAGACATTCAGTCATGAATTAGAGCTGCTGGAAAACATAAAGTCACATACCTTGAAAGTCAGAGACCATATCCAGAAACAAATGACCAACGGTGTCGCTGAGCCGTGAGTTTGGGACGGCCTTGAGCAGAAGCACCTTCCTGACATGGTCGCGCATTCCATATACGTCGATTCCTATACCAGTGCCCATCCGAAGTGCCTTTTCACCGAGTTTCTCATGACCATCTATGTGAATTTCCTGAAAAATACCAATAGCATTGAGTGCGGTGCGGATTTTTGGACCCTTGCCACGGCCCGGGCAGCGCATGTCAGATGGTCTTTGGCCGACGAGTCCCTTCATTGTTGCCCAGAAAATCCCTGAGTTTTAGGTCAGCGCAACATTCACAAATCTCTGTGGAATGCATACCGAGGAATTGTGAGATTCAACCTCAAGGAAGCAATTTCTTGACGGTGTCCGGTCCTTGCCCCTGATAGACGTCTCGAGTGATGATGTCTGCAATCGCTTCTGTTGCCTCCTCGACAGCCTGAAATTTGCGAGAGCTCGGTACATGGAATTTGAGATTCAAGGCTTTGAGCTTTGTCAATCTAAATACTCGGTGAACTTGCGATAACCATTGAACACGCAAGGTGAATATGTACCCAATTTTAATGTGATGCTTCTCTTCAAGATAGCGAAGGCGCAGTTCACGAGACAGGGATTTGCGTTCGAAGTCAAAGAGTATTTCTCTGAGCTCTTCATCTGGGGGGACTGCAAAGGATTAGAAAAATCATATAGCATTGAACAGCAAAAATAATGCTTACAGACGCCGTTGTCAGTGCCATTGGCACCAGTGGCATTAACCATAGGCAAACCAGATTTGGAGCTCCTGTTTTATACCACAACTGACGGATAAACGGCTGGTAATATCAATTTAACTGTGTGAAATTTCGGGCTTTCAGATCGGACACAGACAATAGTACCTTTCCTGGAGTCATATGGATCCATTATATCATGGGTACTCAGAGTTCAACTGACGAGTCAGTAATTTTCAACAATAAAGATGTTGCCGGTCTCCTTTTGGGAGCAGTGACTCCGACCATATCAATTCAACCATGGGAGAAATCCTGTGTTGATGCGCACGCGAACATCTGGGCTCATGCCGACTCATTTAATTGCCTCATTCTGTCCTCATAATGTGGGAGAAATACCGGTGTTGAAACGAGTCATCCCTATGCAACAATAGAGTCTCATTTCCGGTGTGAATTACCAATGAGAGTTGTCTGCAAATGATAGAACATTGTATGAGCGTGTGGTCGGCTCGAAGGCGTATTTAAGCAGGCCTCAGTTGATTCTAAAATTAAGCAGCTCTTTCCTGTCCCTTCTATCCTTTTCTCATTGTGCCCAAGCAATAAATGGCAATGCAGGACTCAGATACTGATCCTGCTCTTTGAACCGGGGAAGATACTTGTTTGCGTCATTTCCAGTACAAGACCAACGTCGGACGCTGCCATAAATGTGTGCTTATCGCAAACACTCCCGTGGTGGAGCATGACAGAATAAATGTAAGATGTACCTGACAGTAACACCATGCCGTTTTCCTCACACTTTCCTGCAGGCTTTGGGACAATGCTCGGGATGTGGTAACACATCGGCTCGACTCAGCACTGAATATTGCGGCCTCTGTGAGAAGAAGAACGGTACAGTACCCTCTCTTTCGGAGTATCAAATATGAACTTCTGATGTGCAGAGAGACGTGTCCAAAACACGAATTTTTCGGGGGCTCCATTGGTATCTTCTTCAGATCGGCAAGGTAGTCACGAAACCAGTGTTCTGCACATTACACTGACCATCATTCGCAGCACCAGACCCCTTGACATCAGGTGTTCGAAATATTGGACAATTTCACCGTTCACAGTGGAAGGATGCCGCGAACTTCAATGGTTCGAGCATCAAGGCTCAACAGTCCACCGTCGCAATCACCGGGGCCAATATGGCGACTCTCAAAAGCAACAACCTGGCAACAAACGAGTGCTACGTATTTGTTCTGGAACCCTTCGTGAATTCCAAAGCTTGTGAATTTCTTCCAACCTTTGAGGTCATCCGAGAGGCTGCAATTAAATTCTCAGGTGCGAGTATCTTTCACCATATGTGAACATCCATTTATTCAACTACTGTAGACATTGTGGCCAATGGAATAGCCAGCTTCAACTCTAGCTGGGAGGACGCCTCAGAGTCGAGTCTCGTCCGGTGAGTTCCTTTGGTTTTCAATGTTGAAGCTGAAGCTGAGAACAATGAAACAGCTCAGACATGAGACTTTCCCGTATGAACAATTGTAACGAGGCGCGTTCCCACTTTCATTTCCAACACCCATCACTCCATCATTTCCGTTTCCCACGATACTCCCCATCGCTACTTGATTCAACCACTCGCGCTGTTGCGCTGATACCATCATACTTCACTTGTTTCCACACGGACTATCGTCTTACCTACCGTATCTTAACACTGGTCGCATTGGCATAGCCACATTGGAGGACTATAAATTACCTACTGTTTTTGTAGTGCGGACAATCAATCCAACCCTTACGCCAGTCACACAGTCTTCATAAGCCACCACCCAAACCTCTTTCGTGTAGCGAGACTCGCACGCTTGCGCTCTCGTTACATATTTTTGACTGCTCGCTCGTCGTTGCTCTGTCTGGCTCCCGGGGTCTGATCAACCACTTCGCCGCTCTGCTTCGACAAACCCTATTCGTTATCCGCACTACCCACTACCCCCTCATCGACCTCATGCAGCCCATCCGCACCTACGCTACCCGTGTGGCCACCCGAGATGGCCGAGCCTCTCCGCCGCACATACCCCCGGAACTGCAACGGTCGCCTGTGGTAGAGGACCCCACAGCTAACAGCGCCGGGGTCCTCTCGAATCAACACGGGGTAACGGGATCCCCTTCCTCCCGCCCATCGCGCCTCACGGCCGTGGGATCGTCCGCTTCACCGGTTGAAGACGGCGATGGCAGTGGCTTGGTCCCTGCCAAGCCCACAATGTCACCGCATCTTGCGTGTGATGTGGACTTTGACGTCGCGAGTGCAGCTGCTCCCGCGACTGCGGATCTTGACGTCCATAATACACTTATTGATCTGGATCCGTCTGATGCCCCTGAGAATGTCTCCGAGGCAACCACGGTGGAACGCGCCGGCCGTGAGTTGAGCAATGATGAATGGCTCACCATAGCTCGTCGCCACCAGCAGCTTGCGGATGAAGCCATGAGTGCTGCAAAGCGTAACTCAGCCAGCGCGCAACCTGAACATGCCGGTGTAAAGTCCCTTCTCACCGGATCAACCCCTCCTTTCGAGAACGACGTAGCGGACGCGCACGTCGCCGAAATTTACGATGACTATTACCAGAGTCCATTTAGCCCAATCACCCCCGGTGATGCGGGCCCTTCTAACGACAAGGGCAAAGGAATTGATCCCCGCAACTTCGGGGGTATCAAATTTTCAGAAGGATTTTCTGAGGCTGATATTGAGGCGCAGAAGAAAGCACTCAATAATTTCGCAGAAATCAACCGTGTGATAAAGCAGGAGCACATGGCAACACCGCCTGATTTTTTCCATGAATTACCAAACCAGGACTATGCGGAGAGCACACCGCATGTCAAATTTGCCGCCTCTAAGAATTCATCGCCTCGCAAGGGCGAGTTGAACCAAGTGTCTGCGCAGACCAAGTCTGATGGGGGAAACCATGAACTCATCAACAAGAGGATCGCTGAGCTAGAGAAGGAACTCAGTGAAATTAGGCAAACCCCGGTCCAACAACCGGACGAAGTTCAACGAAAGAACATCACGCGCCAGAGGGCGCACGAGCACGTCGAGAACTTACTACAGCCCAAGCAGCCTGCTGTAGTGAAGAAACCCACTCCTAGCCGGATCGCTGCGGGAAGTTTTATTGATAAAGCCATCCGCAACTCCGGGAGGGTCAGCGGGGAACCCGACCCGTCCGATGGTTCTTCGAGTTCGGATTCTGAATCCGACGGTGACGGTGATAATGGGGGCAGCCGTTCCAGTCACCGGGCTCCATCGAATCGGCGGCACTCTAAAATGCTCTTGAAGCCTATTCCGCCCAAGAAATACGATGGAACTCCTGACGCGGAGGCCTTCACTCGTTGCGTCACTGAATCGAACATGTATCTGGATATGGGTCGTGTCCCGCCAAAGCACCAGGTATTAATGATATCTTACCACCTGGAAGGACGCGCTCGTGATTACTACAACCAGAAGGTCGTTTCGAGCAATAGGACCTGGTCATTGTCCGAGTTTTTCAACGGGTTATTTGAATTCGTATTTCCCAAGGATTTCCGCATTAGACAACGTAGACTCCTCAGTCGTACCTTTCAGAACGATAAAAGAGTCGCGGCCCATGTTGCTCTGTTCCTGCAGATCTTCAACACCATTGGGTTAGCGGAAGACCAAGAGAAAGTGGTTAAGCTCTGGCATAGCCTGCGTACAGATATTCAACAAGAAATGTATCGCAAAGACCTTGATCCCGAGACGTCTACTTGGGACGAAGTCGTTGAGGCAGCAGAACACGCTGAAACACTGTTGGGAGTAGAACATAAGTCTATTCCGAAGAACGGCGTGTCTGCGAAACCTCAATCAAGTGGTACAAGCGGAACACAGGGCACTAACCATGGTTCATCCTCCTCGCGAGGAGGGTTCCGCGGCCGCGGCCGTGGAGGGCGATTCCGCCTTGCGCCGCGTAACGAAGTGATTCGCACCTCTGCTGCGAATATCCCTGCAAAATCAGGGAAGGATTCAACGGAGAAAAAGGTATCACCGCAGCGCCACAATGAACTCCTCGCCAAAGGATTGTGTTTCAACTGCGAGGAGCAAGGCCACCTGGCACGCAACTGCCCGAAACTTACCACGGTTACCTCTAAACAGAAGGGAAAACCGCCCGGTTTCGGCGCCCATGCAGCGAAAATAGCCACAAGCTCGGGCTCGTCCCGTGGTGGTAGTTCCGCGCTGTACCAAAGCACCGAGGTACTCGAAACACTCCCCTTTGCCGCCGTACGCTTCGATCTGGAAGCTGAGGAAGGCGGGGAGACCACACCCTCTGAAAACAATAATTTCAGCTTCAATCTCGAAGGGCACCCAGATCGCCATTTGTTCACCTTCAACTTCGACGTAAAGAACCTGTTGAACGGTGATATGCTGGCCAACTACGCCGCGTGGAGACTCCACGCAGCGCAGCCTTACCCAGGAGATAATGCAAACAAGACTCCGGAGGAATCACGCTTCTACCTGTATTTGGTATCAGATACAGAATACTGCATAATTGACCATGCAACTGACTCGTGCGACGAGATAGTTATCTCGAAGTCCCTACTGGAGCACCCGGGATTCATGTTGCCGCTGTGGTATGCCTATCAGAGACAGGAAGCTTTAAACCTGAACAAAGATGACGTACCATTGGAGGACCGATACACTATTGAACTCGGAGATCCCTTGTCGAGCTGTGTTCAGATCATGCTCGAAGCGGCCGTTTGGAACGGTTCAGAAGACACGGCTGTCTGGGAACGGTTCAATGTTGAACAAGACATTCCGGGCTTGATTACCATCTCGGATCACGCTCTGGCATTGGACACGTTACTCCCCGTATCCGAGTTCGAGAGTTCCAACTTCAATGTTATTGCTTGGTACTCCGAACGCGCCTTGAAAACCCTAGCTGACATGGAGGAGCCTGAGACTGATCATGATTTGACCACTCTGCCCACGCAGTTCAACTTCGCGGTGGTCAATAGTGACTCTGAGGATGATTACGATGACATGCCTTCGCTACAGGCTGTCAGCGACTCCGAGGACGAATCTGAGGAAGAATCTGAAGATGGCGACCCATCTGCTCCGAAATTCAGCAATGGAAACAAGGAACCCTTTGCATCAACTGAGCTGCCGTTGCCTGATGATGTTCTTGAGGAATTTCGGAAACATCTGGAGATGTGGGTTCTCTCCACCAACGATATCGCAGAACTCCGATCGGACATTCCGACCAGAGCCCAGCGCCTAGGCGACATCGTTGGGAATACTGTTGAAGCCATGCTGGAATTTTCAGCTCCTTACCCGGGCGACGAACGCATATCATGGGCTGACGAACGCCGTGATGCCAAACGATTCCGTGTATTGCATGTGTCGGCTGAGAGCTACACCATCGAGGATGCGTGGTTTAACGAAGTGACGATTTTACCCCTCGAATATCTTCGCGTCCCGCAGTTCCACCTCGCCTCTTGGTATGCTCGTAAGCGTGCTCGCAATATCAGCCAGGAAAACTATACGTGCCTTAGTATCCATCGCATTCCAGTCGGAGAACTATTGGCTGATGCCATCCGGCAATACTTCGACGATATCAGCGAAGTCTTACCAACGCTCGCCGAAGTGGGCATTAGCCGGGTCCTCCGCGATCCGGAAGACTGCTATGAACCGGATACCTTCCTGGTTTCGATGCCGCACGGGAGATATGGACTCCACGAGCAAGTACCCGAATCAGTACTGATGAACCCGAACTTGGACCTAGCCAATTGGGTTTTGCGACATCAGGAGAAAGCCCTGTTGCGTGAAAACACCCAAAGAACTGAGCTAATGAACACGCACCGGAATAGCTGGTTTGGCTCGCTGTTTGAACTGCCAAGCACTCTGCCGGATGGTGACTGGGTGATGCTGTGTAGCGGCGCTCAGATACCGGCAGATAGTTACAAAGGAATTACACGCACCGCGTCGACTCCGAAGCTACCTCAACGCGTGGTAGCCAAGCCACTCGTCATCGTGGTACTTGTGGAAGGGGAGCCAGTTCGCGCCCTCGTGGATTCTGGCTCTCTCGGAGACCTAATTTCGACAAATGTAACAGATCAGCTCAGACTAAAGCGCTCCGAACTCACTGAACCTATCACTTTGCAGTTGGCGGTACAAGGTTCTCGGTCCAAGATCAACCACTTTGTGAATGTCAACTTTAAATATCAAGACATAGAAGAAGAACGCACCTTCTTCGTGGCAAACATCAGTGGATACGACATGATATTAGGGACCTCCTGGCTGTACCAACATCAGGTTAGTGTCGGTTTGAACCCCGCGTGTCTGTGTTGGAAGTGCTAACGCATTACCTCTTGAAGGAGTTGCTACCGCTCGAATATTCGCAAATTCTGCAAGCTTGAAAGACGAAGTTCCAAGCCGCTCGCGAGGAACTCCTGGATTATGCGAAACCAATCTGTAAATCAGCAGAGGAAACTGGACTCCCGCCGTTGCGCGATATTAACCACACTATACCGCTGATAGACGAGAATAAAATCTTACCTTGGAGACCATCACGTTGCCCTGAAGCATTAAGACCCTTGTGGGACGAGAAGCGTCGGGTATACCTGAAGACAGGACGATGGAAAGTCAGCAATTGCGGTAATACCGCACCAATGCTCTTGTTCCCAAGGTTAAAAGTGAAAATCTCAAGCTACGGGTCGTCGTGATTTGCGCGCACGGAATGCCAACACAAAGAAAATGGCATCTCCGCTTCCCGATATGGAAGGAATATTGCGCCGTGCTGCCCGATGCAAATTTCGATCGCTGATTGACGGTCAGGATGCTTACGAGCAAATCAGGGTCGTACCTGAACATGTTGAACGAACGGCTGTTAGTACCTGACGGAAACATGGTTAGTCTGGTCTTGCAGCAAGGTGATTGTAACGCACCGGCGACCTATCAGTCCTTGATGAACTACTTGTTCTCGGACTACATTGGCCGATTCATGGACGTGTACCTGGATGATATAATTATCTATTCAGACACGTTAGAGGAGCATATTAAGCACGTTAAATTGGTCATAGACGTACTGCAAAAGCAGTCTTTGTATCTAAGCGCGAACAAAATGCAACTCTTGAAGCCGAACTGAAAGTACTCGGCCGGGTTGTCGACGACAACGGAATTCGGATGGTCCGGACAAAATCGCGTCGGTCCTGAACTGGAAAACACCCACGAACCGCGACTTGCTACGCGGATATCTGGGTTCCGTAGGGTACCTCGCCGATGATTTGGCCTTGATTAGGATTCCATTGGGGATCTTGCATTACCTCACCGGAGATTCAGTACCGTTCCGGTGGAGTTACACTCACCAGCGCGCATTTGAAGACAGCAAATTGCGAGTGATGGTAAAGACCACCACCGCAAGCCGCTGAGCTACAAGGCAGGTGCCCCACCGATTTGGCTCATCACCGACGGCTGCAGCTCCGGAATTGCTGGCGTTGTATGCCAGGGTCCAGACTGGAAGAAAGCGACCGTGGCCGCCTTCTTTTCTGCGAAGCTTAACTCTGCTCAGCAAAATTATCCAGTACATGAAATCGAAATGCTTGCCGGCGTGGAGGCGATGCTCCGCCATCGCGATATCCTACAAGGCTGCCATTTTACCTGGTAACCGACCACAAGGGATTGACGCACCTGGTAAACCAGAAGAACCTCTCGGGGCGCCAAGCCCGATGGATTGAAAAGATTTCTGGGTTTGACTTTGAAATCAAGTATGTTCCTGGAACGGAAAACGTACTTGCCGATGCTCTTTCTCGCATCTACTCCAACGAAGCACCGGGTACGGTGCGCGCCCGCTCCGAGTACACTTATCATGACATTGTTGACAACAATGATTAGAAATTAACATGATTAGTATGCCCGTGTTCGCTGGCCGCGAAGCGGTTGCTCTGTCTAGTGATAGAGTCACCCGCTCCATGGCTCGGGCAGCGAAGGAAGTGGAAGCGCGGTCAGGAGAAGGTCCACCTTCGACTGACAAGAACGTCGGGACCGTGCATTTGGGTCCAAAACCCTTGAGTCCCCAAAGGAGGGCGGGGTACATCCAAAACATCACGCACCTCGAAGACCGCACAAGGCCAAGCACAGGGCACAAGTGACAAGGATCTGGCAGAGTTTCGCCAAAATGTTACGGCACAGCCTGATTCTGCTCCGCGGATCAGGGATCCAACGGCCCGAACGGCGATTTACCTCCTGACCTCTTGGACGAGCTAGAACAAATGAACGAGTCCCTTCTGCAGGCCATCAACAGTGGTTGGCGGGGCCTTGATATCGGCAAGCTCGTTGCCCACAAATATAGCGAGGATCCGTTCTTTAAACAGATCCTCGAGTCCCCGAAGGTATTCCGTAACTTTGAGGTTGAAAACGGTATTATATACCTCAAGGAGCTCGATCGACGTGTCCTTTGTGTCCCTAGGATCACCTACAACGGCCGTAACCTCCGGGAAATTGTGATTTCGGAGGCCCATTCCATCCTCGCCACCTGGGTATGAAGAAAACTCTGGATTACCTTCGTGACCACGTCTGGTGGAAAGACATGGTTGAGGATACTCGCAGCTACTGCGAGACGTGTGCCACTTGCAAACGAAGCAAATCTGGGAACCAGAAGCCTTATGGGCTATTGCATTCTTTGAACCCTCCGCTTCAACCATGGGATTCCATCGGAGTAGACTTTGTCGGGCCCATTCCTGAATCCAAGGACCGTGAGGGTATACAATTCCATTACAGTCATCATTGATCTTCTTACTGGATGGTGCATTTGTTCCAAGCCGAATCAACTATACTGCCCGACAGATTGCCGAGCTTATTTTTGAGCATGTTTACAAACTCCATGGACTACCCAAATCTATCGTGAGTGATCGTGATGTCCTCTTTACCAGCACATTCTGGCGCCGATTGCACGAATTAATTGGTACCAAGTTGCACATGTCGAGTGCCTACCATCCCGAATCCGATGGCGGCACTGAAAGGGCCAATCGCACCGTGACTCAGATGATTCGTCAGTGCATTGATCCCAAGCAACGCGATTGGGTTGCAAAATTACCTGCCATTGAATTTGCCATGAACACGGCGCGCTCCGAAAGCACTGGTTACGCACCTTTTTTCCTCAATAACGGACGGATGCCGCGCTCATTACTATGGAATTCTGACAAGAACCGTGACTATCCTGGCGTTGCTAAATTTGCTCTGCAACGACGTCTTGCTATATTGGCAGCTCATGACAGCATGATCGCTGCCCGTGTTAAACAGACTCGCGCTGCCAACCGCAAGCGACAGACATCCCCATTCGCTGCGGGTGATCTTATCTACCTTTCAACCAAGAATGTTAAATTCGAGAAAGGTCTTGCCCGCAAACTAATCCCCAAATATGTTGGGCCATACCTTATCCTCAAGGACTTTGGCAATAACTCCTATCAGGTTGACCTTCCCGCCAACATGAAACAGCGTGGTGTACACGACGTATTTCATGCTCGCTGTTGCGCATTCACATTCCAAATGATGATCGTAGGTTTCCTGGGAGACTCGAATGTCAGTTAGGGGTTTCAACCACCGATCAAACCAACGAGTGGGCTGTAGACCGCATTCTGAGCCACTATGGGCGCCGCACTGAAGCTATCTTTGAGATCCTGTGGAAATCTGGAGACAAGACTTGGATGGCGCATGAACAGGCCAAGAGACTCACAGCTTTGGCTGAATACTTGGAGTTAATCGGCATATCGGACATTAAGGAGCTGCCTTATGGTTCAGGCAGTCCCCCTGTCGACGACATGGAGTACCTGGCATCAAGTGTTGCCTTCGAAACTAATTGCGAGTTATGGGATAAATACTCCGACTCGAACGGTGAAGACGCCCCAATTTTCACCCCATTACTCCATTCCACGTCACAGGCTGCGCCTATTTCTTCTTACTCGCTTCCGTCTTATAACTCCCACTCCATCGCACCCTCTACCATGCCCGTCTTCAGCCGCATCATCCCTCCTCAGGAGATCGACCCCAAATGGGCGAACTGGAACGCTGGCCATGTCGTTGTTCGCCGTCAGACCGACGACACGTTTGCCATCTGTGTCAACGGCACTTGGGCACTCATTTGCGCCAAGAACGTTCTCCTCTACATCGTCTGGAACGCACGCCTTTACCGCGAGTCGGACGCACCTGTTGGTCCCGGGCCCCTCGGGTACGAGATCTGGGTCGCTACCATGAACCGACTCGAGCCTCAGGGCGCCCCGTGGGCGCGATTCGACGCCAACCTCGGGCGCAACGTTTTCCCTGCGCCACGCGGCGCGGAGATTGCCACCCCACGACCTGGCTGCTTCGTGCCTCGGACATGGGCGAGACCTACAAGGTCCCATCGGGCATGCGCAAATATCGGAGAAGATGTACCTCCACTACCTGGAGGGGCCGCGTACCGGGAGGAGAAGCGCGTTAGTGCGCAGAACGAGCGGCGTGGAAAGAAGTTGGAACAGGATGACGCTGAGTTCGATTTCGTCACCCCAGGCTTCACTAATCGTCGTGCCGAACAGGAAGCTCTTGTCGAGAACGAGGTGGAAGTCCCGAATGAGCATGAACATGTCGTTCCTATCATAGAACCGCCCCCGAAGCGCAAGGACGGGACGAAGAAGACCGGTAGCCGCAAGAAGTCGAAGCCGGCATTGGAGGGCGGAGCGGGACCGGAGGGCGATGACGATATGATGGAGCAAGATGTGGTTGCTTGAGCTCGCCCCGAGTGTCGAGCTGGAGGGCGTATGTAACGAGGCGCGTTCCCACTTTCATTTCCAACACCCATCACTCCATCATTTCCGTTTCCCACGATACTCCCCATCGCTACTTGATTCAACCACTCGCGCTGTTGCGCTGATACCATCATACTTCACTTGTTTCCACACGGACTATCGTCTTACCTACCGTATCTTAACACTGGTCGCATTGGCATAGCCACATTGGAGGACTATAAATTACCTACTGTTTTTGTAGTGCGGACAATCAATCCAACCCTTACGCCAGTCACACAGTCTTCCTAAGCCACCACCCAAACCTCTTTCGTGTAGCGAGACTCGCACGCTTGCGCTCTCGTTACAACAATGTTCATCTCGAAATTGAGCCTCAATCGAGCTTCCGCAATTTTTCATGTGACGCTGAAGGACTGTGGCCAGAACCTGGACAAGACTGTTCCCACCAAGTTTCGAAACCGAAAATTTGCCACGTTATATATGGAAGCACACATTGACGTAGAAAAGGTGCAATCTACGCCTCTTGTCCTATATATATTCAAAACTGATGTTTAAATAAAGTTCCACGCTCGGACTGGAGTTCCACCGCCCCCCGGACTTTTCAAGTCCAAAAAGCGAATTTGGACCGAGAACAGCAGCATTTCTCTTGGTAGTTCAGTTCTCAAGCGCACACGACTTGGTATGTCCAGTAATATATTCTCGCAACTGATTTCTCTAATCTGCAAAATTTACAGCTTCTGCTGGGCCACACTCTTTGAAGTCGTCATTCGCTTTGGCCTCCCTTGCGAGTACTGCGACCTCTGTGACACTGTTCTTCGCGGAGCACACATCAGACCCAGAGACGGGTGTCCAATCTTTCAATTGGTGCACGGACAATCCCACTGCGCATCCTGCAATGCTCGAGAATAATTCCTTCGGAAAAGGAAGATCCAAGCTTGTCTTCAAGGCCAGTTACTTTTTGTAGGCTACTTCTAAATCCTTGCTTACTCTAGACTCAGGTTAAATACAACAACATGGCCTACGTTGCGAAACGATGCTATACTGTTGGCAATGGCCAACTTGTATCAGTCATTTCCAATCATGATGAGCTTGTCAAAGAGGGAACAACCCTTGGTCGTGCAAAGTTCTTTCTGAATAACTTCAAGGAGGAATGTGACACAGCCGAAATGGATATCTCGGGCAAGTCAACCTTGTCTGCATTATTCCCTGTGTACTAACATGCCTTAGACTTTGAGATCACAGATTTCATTCTTGCTCGTGAAGGTATTCTCGGATCAACTGAACCATTCAGTCCTTCCCCAGCATCGGGCCTCACTAAATCTGGTTATGCGGAGCTTTCGGACGATGAAAAGGCGAGCTCAATATCAGCAACGGGTCCATATCCTCTGTCACTTGGCTTCTCGAACGGGAGAGAGGAAATGTCAATTTAGGAAGTTTTCGGGAACACTTGAGCACCCACGATACACTGACAAGCAAGGAGCCACTATCAATGTTTTCCAGCATTTCACCTACATCAATTCAAACAAAGCTTTGGTCCTGGCTGATATTCAATGTGAGCTTGCCCCTGATTTTTACCTGCTGAGCTGATGAATCACACACAGCCTCTGAAAGCCACGATGCATCCCAGAAATCATCGATCCTCTTTGATCTCATGTCCCACACACTCACTGGGTATGTTCCATGTCAATAATCCACACTTCCGGCCAGATCTGACTTTGAACCAGTGACAGCGGTGCTGGAGATCATGGGGATACAGGGATACAGACTTTTGTGGACCAACATGAATGTGGGCAGAGATGCATTCAGCTGGAACTCCAGCCCCTCAAGGATGCAACAGAAGACGATTAATTACTGTGTACTCCGCAACTACTGTCTTAATTGAACGGATTTACTCGAATGAGCCAATAATAAGCGACGCGTCTCATATGTCTCACGTGGCCGCGACGTTGATCCGGAATCAGAATCAAAAGTCAACCGCGACCATGCCGCCGACCGTACTCCCAGTCGTTCGGGCAGTCAATAGGACCGTCGATGTAATGGCCGTTAATATTCATAAACGGTATGCCTGAACCCGAAGTCCAGGCATCGTGAGTCAGGCAGGCTTTGCTGGGAATGTTCTGCGGAATTATATATCAGCGGTAACGACGAGGGCAAAAAGAGTTAATCTACCTTGAATTTCTCGTGCAATGCCTGCTCAACTTTGAGTGCAAGCTCCAAAATGTCCTTCTTAATAGTGTTGCATGTAGGGATGTCGCTGTCCTTGATACCCGGGCGGAGGTACTTGATGAGTCGGATGAAGCTGGGTTCGGATAAAGCCTGACAAGTAATGTTAGTAACGGCGGGCGCCTAGTTATCAACGAAATACCTCATCTTGAGTGACGATCATCTCAATGATGTAGTCGCACACACCAGCGGGAGTGAACGGAGGAACCCGCGCTCGTATACAACGATACCGTCCAGTGACCCCTGGATTCTGTAAAATATGTAAAGTGAAAATGTCAAAGCGGGTGGTCAAACACACGTACCCTCGTGAATCAGAAGCCTTGGGAATGGCACGTTCCTCCGCCACCAGAAGCACCAGAACCTGCGACTGCGCACAGAATCCTGACGGCTCTATTCGCAATGCTTCTGAGATTCAGTTCTTCAACGATGTCGACGACCAGCACCCCATTTCCGGTCCTCTGCCTGCCAGGACATTTTCCTCTGGGATCCATGCCTTCTTTACTGTAGCTGCTCGCCCTGTTGGAAAGGTTGCGGGCTCTCGTCGTTCTTCTCGCACCTCTCGCCCCCGGGCCTCCGCACGTGTCACGGACCCGAATAACGCCGAAGGATCCACCAGTTCCGGCAAACGCAAACTCACCAGTCCTGCACCCGGATCACGCAAGGCACCCAGAATTTCCAAAGCAGTGGCCGCACAGTCTTCCGATGATGAATCGGATGCAGATTCCGATGTCGCACCCCCGGAAGATGGCACGGAAGCTGACGATACGGACAGCCAGGACCTGATGGATGTCGATGAGTACAACTCCATCAAGGCTATGGGCGATGCGGACCATGCACACGCAAGTTTCCGCCTTCTTTCGTCATTCAAGTTATTAATATCCCGCGCCAGGCTACTGCTAAGATTTCGCGCACGACACCACGGCCGACATCAAGACAATATTCACTCGTCACAAAGGCCGCAAAAATCCCAAGACTGGCTTGCTCGAAGATGGTGCATTGTGTCAAGTGTGCGAGTAAGTCTGCCATTGATATTAAATTCGTACTTCTCATCGCTCCAGGAAAGATGGTGTCGAAAGCTCGGCTTGCTTTCTGACGGGAAGTGTTACAAGTCTTCGAAATCACATTGCATGGTTTGTCTCATTTTATTTGTCTAGTTACTGTTCTTGAACAATTTTGGATTCATCGTAGCTGCGAAGATCATTTCAAAGTATACAAGGCTCGATGCGAGAAGCTTGGCATTACTGGTACATGATCTTCACCTCTTTGCGGTATTGTGTGCAAGCAGCTGACAGAGTGCATGCAGGATCGAGCCTCTACTGTATCAAGTGGTCTCGATCTATCCAACCGGGCGAAAGGAGCGAATTTTCGATATTCATTGCGTGCGTTTGGATCGAAGCCGCCGGCTTTCTGGCGTGAGCGTGTTCGCCATGTATGCTTTACGGGCCACCACACCATGGAACACAGCTCCATCATCCTCTCTGAATGTTGCGATACGGTCAATCTTGCACTCTTTGATGTCTTTCCGTCGTACAGTCTCCTAGATGTTTTCGGAGCACTGCCGATGCAACGGCTGTCCCTCAGGCTGAATGGCATGTTCGCCAAGACCAGGAGGGACTTCTCCCACGCTCTCTTCGCCCAAATAACACATCTTGACAACCTCGACTGGGGTCCTGAAGGTTGGAAGTGTGGTCCGGGCTCACACTAATTCCACAGCTCACCCATCTCTCCTTCCACGACGACCACATCCCTAATTCCGTCTGTCAGAGTGCCCTGGTGCACCTCAAATCACTTGACGTCCTCGCGATCGTGTTCTCGAGTCGAGCTCTGCTCGATATGTTTGTCCCGGACCACGAAGTGTTTGTCACCGATCCGCGATTTGTGCTCCTCATGGTCACGGATCCTCTGGAGGACTGGGAGACGGGTGCGCGGGGGTGAGGATTATTGGGCCAGAGCGGACGCGCTAGTGAAGACGCGGCGCGCTGGGCAACGTGCGTGATTCTCGCTGCTCCTTTGAACCATGCTCTCACCATCGCCCATTTGCACCAGACCTCCTCAATTTCACTTTGGAGGAGCTGCAAGAAAAATTGGCGCAAAACAGGGCGCGCTTGGAGGCCTTACGCCGTGAGTCAGAATGCGAGGCTGCACGCCGTGAGTTGAGGCACGAAGGCCATGCGCCGTGAGTTGGAACGCGCAGCTT
>JARGXW010001263.1:0-27237 GCA_029204085.1 Mycena sp. CBHHK59/15
AGGACGTGAGGAATTCTGCTTGTTTGAAACTCAAAGCGGCATATACACTGCTGTTCCCGGATGGAATGGTCTTCACCTCGATCGACGATTTAGCAGTCAACTTACTGGGTTCTAAATGCTGGGGAATAACTTCATGTAAGTGTGGTAAATGTGGAATGTTAAGCGGCCTCCCTGTTCCAAGTTTCCTATGTGCCAGGTTGTCTTCATGAATCCGCAGGTGAGGGCAACGCACAAGCAAGGCTACTTTCCATCCCACTGGCTATCTAGTACGATGATCCAGTGGGATCGGAGATCTTGTGGGACTTGTAACATCAAGTTAATGAGCATCGCCACAGTTGTCGACACACCGCCATTCTTCTACCTGTCGATTTCGGATGAGCATGTGAAGTTCGACGCAGCTCTGAACCTTACTGTGGGTGATTGCAGACAGCGGTACACGATTCGAGGGGTTTTTTTACGCTGGGGAGAATCACTTCACATCTAGGCTCATTAAACCTAACAGAACTATTTGGTATCATGATGGCATTGTTACTGGGTCTACTTGCGTGCCTGATGGGATTTGCATTCTCTGCCGTCTACGTTCTTGAACACCTGCGATGTCCAGGGCGTAGTTCGGCGGGTGGTAGGTGTACTGTATGTGCAGGTAGATTTGGGATGACCAGCTTACTAAGCGGCATAATCGACATGATGGGAAAAAGATAAGTACGAGATCCTGCCGGCGCAGCCACGGCCCTCTACCCCCAAGTTATAAGCCTTATATTCCGGGCGAACCCTTATTAACCCCTTCCTTTGCAACACTGAGCGCGCGAGGAAGAAGTGCCGGTTACATATTATTTGCCTGTCTAAATACTGCCGATTGTAAATATGCTGTAGATACACTTGATATCTACAATTGCCCAAATTTGCAGCGCGATTGGACCAGAAATGCGCCCAGCGTGGATTCGTGGCTGCCAAACACTGAATTACCTGATTTGGATCATTATATCAGCCCACCTGGAAGAGTTTGCCAAACAATGTTACACATGCTGTACGTTGTCGTTGCAGTCGTACAATGTTCCCAACATCGAAGCAAACGGCGCAGACGTCGTTGATGCTCATGTTGTGTCTGAGGCATCACTACAAGCAGGGCTTGAGCATGTCTATGGAGCCGGACAAGTCGAGACGCTCACCTTGTCCGAAGCATTCGAATTTGTACTCGCAGTTTCCACCCAGCAGCTGGCACAGGAACCCAGATAGTATCGCGAGGCCATGCAGCGTCCCGATTGGCAGAGGTATCATGATGTCGCATGCAAAGAAATCCAGGTGCTGCTCGAGAACGGTACATTCGAGCTCATGCAGCTCCCACCAGGCCAGAAAGTCATTGGGATTTGTTGAGTCTTCAAGGTCAAGCGCAACGCTGACGGTTCAGTGGAGTGCTACAAAGGGAGAGTCATGGCCCTGGGAAGCCACCAACACCCAGGTTACGACTTCACGGACGTCCTCGCTCCCACGCCAAAATGGGCCGCTCTTCGCACGATCCTAGCTATCAGTGCTCTTGAGGACCTGGAGCTGGAAAGCATAGACATCTCGTCCGCATTCCTGAACGGAGAAATCAATACTGAGGTTTACATGCGCCAGCTGAAAGGCTTATCGAGAGATACTCATCTTGGGTCTGGAAACTGATCAAATCAATCTACGGCCTTCGACAGGTGGCACAAGAAACTAGACGCGACCCTCCGAGGACTGGATTCGAGCAGATCAAGTGCGAGCATAGTGTGTGGGTATGGAAGCGAGGTGCAGACCGGATTATTGTTCCGGTAGGTAGGTAGGTAGGTAGGTAGTATTACACGGCCGGTCCCACTGAGGAACGCCGGGGCCCAGGAGGTATCTCAATGTACATGCGCTACTGTACATCACTGCCCCTGGACTCCTTCACAACTCCAAAAGCTGAGCTCACAGACGCAATCTCGCAGACTCGCCACGGTAGAACCAAGGAACTGCAAAGAAGTAGAAAGGAAAATTAGCACAGAAAATGGGGGCCCTGACAGATCAAGCACAAAATACGGGGAAGGTATAGAACAGTTGAAGGACATCATGTGCAGCTTAATTACAAGTGCAATACAGGGTCAGGAGCTTATTATGGCTTTATCGTGCACAATATACACGGCCTACTTTCCCGGGGCACCTGCTGATGGTCATGATCCATAAAGCAAAGGTTTGACGGCTAGTTGGTGAGTTCATTGAATTATCGAGGTAAGTGCCTCCCGATGTGTCTGTGTTCTCACTATTGTCAAGTAGTAGTGCCGCATTGTAATTTGCATCGATGGTTTATCCTTCTGTGGTTCCAGCTGTCCGCGAGGTAAGTTGAGCTTGTCTGAAAAGTTGATCTCAGCCTGTAACCCTTCCATCACTTGGTTGCCCACGACTTTAGCAGTTCTGTATATCTTCGACTGTGGTCGTCATATTTTTGAACTAGCTCGGGACAATGCGATGATAGTCGTGAGGCATTGGCAATTAAGTCCTTGGCCCAGCATCTTTTTCCCCTGGCAGACCGTTCTATTGAACTATCAAGAGCTGCTTGGGTGAAGTGCTTCGAATCGAGTCCAAGTTAAACCAGATGCTTCAGGACGAGTAGAAGGCGTCGAACGTGTAGTGGAATTATCCCAGCTTCCGTGAACAAAGGTGCAGTCATTGTGAACGAGGGTTTAAATTCAACAGTAAGATTTGGCACAGAAAAGGCCATGATAGATCAAGCACGAAACTCAGGGATGAAATAGCATAATTGAAGGAAATCATCAGCAAACCCTATAAAGCCTTTCTGCTTGCGGCACTGGCTGAGTTCAGAGCAAAATTGAGGTTAGGTACCTCATGGTGCTTCCTGCATCTTCACCAATCCCGCATGTAAGAAACAACCTGCATCTGTGGTTCGTCCTTCCAAGGTTATAGCGTCCCGTGAAGTACATAGAGCTTGTCTAATGAGCTAATAGTGTCCCGAAGCCATCCCAGCATAGTCTTGGACATCATTCACTGTTGTTGTGGCTGTCAGAACGAGCTCAAATCATGGAGGGCGGTCTTGTTAAAGCTGTTAGAATATTTCAATCAGGACTCTTTCCCATGCTCAAGAACTCTGGAGAGTTGGTGAGAGTGGCACTGGATTTTTGAGTCCGAGGAAACAACATAGATAGCAAGACGAGGAGGAATCGTCAAACTCTAACTGGCATTTTCTCAGTTTCCGTGAATATGTGCAGTGGTTATGAACTCGGGTTAGTCTTTATATGGCTGTTCTCACTACCCCGGGAGTTGTGTATTCCACATTTCGCTTGCACACCACTTGACTGCAACAACAATTGTTGTTGGATTGTACTCACTGATGCCCAACATAAGGACAAGACACAAGGACATCAGCAAAAGGAAGAGTGCTCAATCCACTGAGTGCCCAAGACCGAGATTCAATTTATTGGGTGCCGGAAAAAGCCGGAGGTGGCAGTGCACATATGACTAAGCTTGCATCGTGGGAGCCAGCAACACCGACGCCCGTGGTCGCCGTCCGCGATATCGAGGCAAGGTGGTTGCATGTAGTAGCAAGCCCTCTATACAATACAGTGTGAGGCAGAACGAAGGCAACACCGTTAAAACTGAGCTGGATGCAAGATTATCAATGTGGATGTCGTTTTTCTCTCCGATTTTCGCGTTCTCTGTCTCATCCGACTCATATGTGGCTAGCTGTGACTCGAGGCTAACTCCCATACACCCTCGGGCACTCATAGGCTCAGTGAGGGGGGGAGCGCAGTCATAGTCCAGTTTCGCTTATTCGATGATGGTGGCAAGTCCAAGAAAGTCCCGGTATTTGTGGATGACATCACGATCGCGTCAAAGAATAAAGCCGGAATACAGCAACTGAAAGATAATCTTAGGAACTCTTTCAAGCTTCGCGATCTCTGCCCCACCATCTTCTTGCTCGGTGTTGAAGTCATCCGCAACAGGCCTGCATGCATGCTCTCCCTTTCCCAACGGCAATACGCACTCGACGTCATTCATCGTTTTGACATGGCCAATTGCAATCCTGTAACAACACCCATGGACAGCAGCATCTGTTTGTCAGCAGCAATCTCTCCCCAATCCGCAGCAGATATTGCTTACATGCAGGACAAACCCTATGCAAATGCTACAGGCGCGCTCTCGTACCTGGCATACGTTACCCGGCCAGACATCGCATATTCGGTGGGAGTTCTGTGCTGGTACAATTCCAATCCAGGACCTCAGCACTGGAAAGCAGTAAAACACTTATTCCGTTATATCAAGGGGACGCTCGACATGAAGCTCACCTACTCTCCTGGGGCCGAACCGTCTGATCAGCTCTTCATGACTTATTCCGACGCTAATCACAGCGGAAATCCAGACAACGGGTGCTCGACTTCGGGGATGATCGTAAAGATTGCAACCGGAGCTGTCAGCTGGCACAGTCGCCTACAAACCATTGTGACCCTGTCCACGACAGAAGCAGAGTACGTCGCTGCATGCAAAGCGGGCATGGAAATCATTTTCCTCCACAATCTTTTCACCGAATTCGGGTATAATATCCCCGGATCGTCAACCCTTTATGTCGACAATCAATCTGCAATCTCAGTCGCCAAAAATCCAGAGCATCATGGGCGTATTAAGCACCTGGACCTTCGCTTCTACTGGCTTCGGGAAGTCGTGGAACGCGGGATAATCCAAGTTGTGCACTTGCCTGGCGTTCAATGCCCGCAAATCATCTAACAAAGCCCCTGGGACACATTAAAGTTGAAGCGTTTCGTTCCATTTTGGGAGTTTATTAATGTGTATATTCTATCTCGTTAGGTGGGAGTGTTAGAAGTGGGTTATTTACTCAGTAGAAATACATGTGCATCAGTAAAACTACACATTTGTCTTTGGGGTCTTACGTCTTTGAGCGCTGTCTTTGCACGTCTTGGTCTTTGAAACATGTCTTTCGTCTTTGGCTGCGTGTCTTAGAACATCTTTGTCTTGTGGGAGTAATGTCTTGGTCTTTGGAAAACATCTTCCAATTGGGTCAATTTTGTGAGTGATCAAAGACGTCCAAGACGTTGATTGTTTCAAAATATTTAGTTATTGTAAAGATTGTAAAGTCAAGGTACGGAATACAAGGTATCTAAAACGCTATTTTATTGGCATGGTGGTCCGCATACTTGTTAATATAAAAGGCTTTAAAACGATCCAGCGTCTCGGAATATTTGAAATGTCTAGGAAGGAACGAATCACCATAAATACCGATTAGATGTGCACCACGCAAAATCGTGTCAACGTGAATGATGTCCATTACTCGCTGCCCCCGACGATCAACATCAGGCTCCACCATCCACATGCCGACATCGGGGCAAGGCTCATCCCTGATCACCGAAAACCACGTCACCAACACGCAGGGATAGGTGATGCCGCGATGCTTGAATGACATGAACAGGAGGACGCAGGCGGCCAAAAGGCCACGAAACCCAGGGAGGTCAGGGTCGCCTTCAACAAACACGCAATCGTAGCGAGCAGGACCGCCACGCCACGAGCGCACTGCCCGAATGCGCTCGTGTAGCATCACATGTATGCCAGATTGATCGCTGGGTGCGTAGAATTTAGCGATCGCGGATGGGAATACTTTGACGCTACCAGGAGCATCGGGACAACTGTCCAGCGGGACATGTGTGAGGGGTGTTTCAGGATCATGGTCGGGGTTGTCCTGCAGATACAGGAAGCGCCGAATAAGGGGGACGAGCGGTGGGAGGTCGAGGTACTGCAACAAAGCGATAGGGTTTCTGGGGTATCTGCGCACTACTCGAGCTGTAAGCGAAAGTCGGGTACATATATTCACGACGAAACAAACGCACCGGGAGTTTTTGCCAAAATCACTTCCCCCATAATTTTCCTCTCGTCACTTGCCCCACCATCGTCGTCCTCATCCTCATTTGCAGCGGGACGGAGAAGTGGATCAGATGGGGGCAAAGGGCGTGCAGATGGACCAGCCATCATCCCACGAGCTGTGAAATCGACCCGAGCTGCTGTGAGCTTGTCGAGCCTGTCATTGATTGTCAGCATTTGCGACAGTGCTTCGAAGCGACTGGAGCGTCGCCACGGCTGCTTCACAGCCTTGATATGCTTGGATTCTGTGATCGATGAACACAGTCCATTTGGAGCACCAAATTCCTGAATAAGGTAGCGATAATGTGTAAGCGAGTGTTGGCGGGGAAGACAAAATCCATCGGGACAGACACCCGATTCAACGAAGATCGCCTGCTCGCGGTGATATCGAGCGAGCGCCGCGTCGATGGCGTCAAGTGTGACCTCATCGACAACATTCCGCCGAACAAGATAACAGAAGTCGAGGAACGCGCTGAAGGCGCGCAGCATTTGGGTGGGGACGTAGCCTTCAATCGCGGGGAGATAAACCTAGAATCATATAAGTGGAGGGAAAGACCGGAGAGAATGTATGACCAACCTTCATCAGCACCTTGGAATCGTCCCCAGTCCACTGTTTGAAGCCTCGACCCTCTGGAAACCTACGAAGGCCCGGGAACGGAGGGACAGCGGCAATGCTGAAGAGGCGCCGTCAGTACATAATTATATCGAGGTTAAAAGACTTACCGTCGATCAATATCGGCCATAATCTTCTTGGCCTCGGCCTTGCCGTGAACACTGTCGAGATATTCGCCCACCCACGCTACGAGGTGATCCTTGAAAGTACCCTTGATAACTTGATGTAAAATGTCGGGTGAAAGGAGTTCGTAAATGTCCGCCCGCGGGAACCCCCAGGTAAAGGGCTACAAGAGAATCAGTAACAATAGAAAGGAACAATAAAACACGCACAAGAACGTCAGGAATGACGCCGTATTGATCCCACATTGCGCTGTGGTCAAACACGTCGAACAAGGTTTCTGTGTGGAGTTGAGTTCTGCGGCCGCTCGGGCCATCGAGATCATCTCTTGGCGCCGTACACCTGTACATAGTATTAAATCAAGGTACACAATAAAATTGAGAGCTCACCTAGGACACCAGCCTTGCACAACACAGGCTAGAAGAACTTGCTCCGGGTAGTCGGCAATGTACGGACCAAGTCCGTAAATGACGCGGCGGCAATGTCCGTCAGCAAATAAGGTCACCTCTGGTACCGTCATCCCGGGCTTGAGAGACTGGAGAATGTAACGGAGGGACCCGTGGAAAAGGTTGCGGCGGAATGTGCGAAACTCAGTAGAGTCTTGATTCTCGCGATCAGCTGTGAATAGAAAATTAAAGACGGTCTAAATGATCCAAGAGAAGCAGTGACAGACTTTTGGGAATGGCGAGAAACCCTATAAGGGTCACGGCGTTCCGGTGCGCACGTCGAACTCCGTTATGCACGAGTCCATTGGACATGTACAGGGGATAGTATTCGTTCTGCCCCGTCGCGCCCGAGACAGTAGTTTTGTCGCTGCCGAGGATAATGGGGACAAACGTCGACCCATGTGTAGCAGGATCCCACTTGCTTGGGCGCAAAGTCCATCTCAGATTTGAAGTCGGGGTTCGCGAGCTGTTGCTGGAGGACCAGACGAGGATCACGGAAGTGGACGACATACTCTTGCGTCTTCCACGGAGTTACATCCCCGGCTGCGATGGGTTGGTTATACTGCACGGTAAACGACTGCCACGGGACATGACCAATTTCGGTGGCGTCAATGGTGCTGTAGAGGTCTTCGTGGTCAGCGAATGGTGGGTTCGGTGCGTCCGTTCGCGCAGCCCAATTTTGCATGAGCTCGTCGATAGCGCCCGCAGACATTTGGACACGTCGATACAGAAGATCGGCCAGATCAAAGTCCTTGCGCCCTGCGTACGGAGAGAAATCGTCGGGCGGCGGACGTTCTTGTGGGGGCGGGGGCGTATCAGGGAGCAAGAACGTCCCATCGCGGTCGCAAGGTCGCCCTGCTTTTATTTGCAATAGTAGCTTTAGTGCGCAATGTAACAACATTTTTAAAATCCCTACCATTCAAAATTGGATGGTGCTTCGTGAGACGACGCGGTGGTGGACTGGCAAGACGCGGCGGTGGTGGTGATGATCCTGCGGTAGAGTCTCCACCACCGAGCACAGAGGATGCCCGGCTGCCGGGTGGAGAACCCATCGGCACATCTTCTTCTGGCGCACAAGTGTCGAAGGGAGCGTGCTCCCAGTTCATGTGCTGAGTGCACCCCGAGGTATTGTAAAAAAAGCGGGGGCATCCTGGGGCGAGGCAGGGTATGTTGCGTGGTCGAAAAATATTGGGCTTGTGCATGGTCAATAACAAGACGGAAAGAATTGAGAAAGCAGAGGCAGATGTGCATGAAAATGTGCTCAACGCGTTTGAATTGTGTTCGGTGTTCCTGGCCGAGAGCCTGAGTCAGAAAAGCATGCAAGTGGCGCCACTGTGGCGCCGGTGTTGGAGACTCCGGTGTTTCAAGGATTGTCGCGATATGCGGCGCAGCAACCTGGCAACCTTACTGGCAACCAACCATATATTGGGGGCACGTGCTGTTTGCGGACTTGCGTCTTTTCCTTCCCTCCCACCATGGAGATGCCTCACCCTGGTCTGAAAACACGCGAAGTAAACAAGAAGACTCACCCGGCAGTCAATGCTGGTGTTGCCAGTGAGAAGAAGAAAACTCGCCGCACCTGCACAAATGCAGCAGGCCCGTGCCGACGAGGTGACCGCAAATGCCCGAGCCAAGCTTGACCGCGAAAAGGCGAAGCGGCGCCTTGCTTCGCTCGAAGATAAGCAGCAGCAGGACGATATCACCTATGCTAAAAACGCAAATCACCCCCCAGACCTCCACAAAAAATTGAGCGCCCTCGCTTCCAAAGCCGTCGAGGGTAAGCTGATCTTAAGTTGTTTGGAACATAACTCATCATTGGGGTAGATGCCGTGGACGGTAGGGGTGGAGAAGATCTTGGTCCCAAAACTGCTGAGCGTAAGTCTGTCTTGACTTGTTGGGAACAAATGCTGATTCAGATCGGGGCAGGTCCGATGGGCGGTGGGGCTGGAGACGATGGGGACTCGGGAGATGAATCGGACAAGTATGAGCCCGCGTCTGGCGAGGAAAGTAGCGAGGAGTCCGACCCCGAGCCCGATGACAGTGATGAAGACGAGCCGTCCAAGAAAAAGAAAAAGAAGCCCGGCCTCACCCGCGCCGACATCGTCGCTTCTCGCAACACCCACAATGGGTCTGGAACGCCAGCGGTGGCAGTCGACGACAGCAAGAACATCAGTAAAACAGCACTTTCGTCTTTGGTATCTTACATCTTTCGGTGTCGTCTTTCAGCATCTTTGTCTTTGCAAGCGAGTCCTGTGTTTTTACAGGGGCATCTTTCGTAGTCTTTCAGCTTAGGACTGCATCTTACATCTTTGGGATTGGTTCTTGTCACTGCAGGTCAGATATTTTGGCTACAGTACTACTAGTAATTCATATTTCATGTGGTGTGTGACAATCCATTCCCATTCATATTCTATACCAGGTGGTGTCAGGTCTAGAGTTAATCGAGGCCTACAACACTGTGAATCCTCAGTTGAGCCACGCTGGTGGCCCAGGAGAAGTTGTGGCACAATACAGAGTTGTATCTCACAAATCTACAACTGAGAGGGCTAAAGAGAGTAATACTGTGTCTCAGTCAAGTACTTGAACCCAAGGCCAGCAAAATCAAAGCGAAATCAAAGCGACCAGTGGAAATCAAGGCGAAATCTGACAAGTCATTTCGAACTCCGCTGATGGTCCATGCGCATGATCGCATCAACTGACGGTTGGTTGATGTGTCGCTTGTCCCTCCCACCTTCTTCACCCTCGTCGTCCGCCCGTTTACCCAAGTCCACCGTCCTCGCGCCTCAAGCTCATGATCAAAACCTATGTTGTTCTTACTCCAAGCCATGAACTCTGGAACCACAAAACCTACCAAGATCGTGCTTGCCGACCAACGGTTGCTTACCCCTGGAGTGTACTGCAAAGCCCTTCTGAAGCTTGTCTATGGATCTGGCTGGCCCATATCTTGTGTTCCCCCCCCCCCCCCCTCACATTCTGCACTCCTGTCCCTGATCCATGCGCTGCGTCGCATTCTAGCCGCCTGTGGCCTTTACACACACTAACCGTACAATGACAGGTTTTCCTCTGTTACTAAAGCCGGTGTGACGCTAAGGGATGGTATTTCTTCACCGGTGAGTCATTGATTCCCCTCCTTATGATTTTGACACTTCGCTTATCCAGTGTCCCCGTGTCTCACTTGCACTTCGACTACATCTGCTACAACGACTACGGCTATACCAGCGACCATGGCAACCAGCACCCTCACCCACGTGGAGCCGATGTTTCACCCGAACCGCAAGTCGATCGACCTGCCCCGCAAGAATGAGGGCCACTTCTCCATCGACAACTGGGCGACGTCTCCACCCGGGACGACGACGGAAAAATCAAGATTCACCGCGCTACCTTTTTCTGCGCAGCATTGACGAGGTGATGGGTGATGGCAGCAGTTACGCGCCGCAGTAGATGAGTGGGTGGAGAAGAAGAAGCGGGCCATCACGTCGAGCCGTGCAACATCCGAAGCCGAGGGTCTCGTGGAGGAGGAGGAGGAGGAGGAGGAGGACGTGATCATTGTATCCGATTGATGTAGTGTCTACCGTGCAATGGATGCCCTGTTTTGGTCAATTATATCCCCGATTGAGAGTCTTGTTTGACCATCTTACACCAGATCAAGGACATCTTTGATCAAGACCTCGGACGTCTTTTGTGTCTTGAGCAAGACACAGCATCTTTCAAAGAATTCGGGGATAGCTTAGCCCAAGACGCGTGTCTTTCAAAAAAAGATGTCTTTCGCGTCTTTCGTGTCTTGGCCAAGATGCCAAAGACGCGAAAGACGAAGGTGTAGTTTTACTGATGAAGAGGAAAGCCGCCAAAGACAAGTATGTTTATTCACTTCTACTCGATCCTCGATAACAGTTTGAAGGACCGCTGGCAAACCGCAAAAGAAACCCAAAGTCGCCAACAAGAAGAGCGGTCTTGTCAAGTCCAAAACGGGAGCACCGCCAGCGCCGAGCGCCAACGACGACTCGATGGTTGCTCCAGGTGGGCCCACGCTCGACGACGATACAGGGGAACACGTCGAGCGCCCCAAGACCGGCAAGAAGAGGAAGGGAATTCCTGCAGCCGTAAGCACCGCTTCTCGGATCGTTCGGACCGCCGCTGACGTGTCCTTCTCATCCTCGTCATAGTCGCTCATCGCCATCCAACCCGCCCCGCCGCGGGCTCCGACTCGCAAACAGCTGCGCGGCGGCAGTGTCAAATGGACCCTCAAGCACCTTCCCACCGGCACCTCGTCGCAGTTCACCGATGAAGTCGTGCCTTTGGCCTGCGAGCTCATTGGCAGCGAGCAAATCAAGCCCTGGGCGAAGTTGACGGTCGCTCAAATCCAGGGCTACAGAGTCTTTGGTGAGGGTGTGCATGAGGTAACCCCCGACGGTGCTTGGGTGGGATTGGTGTGTCTTCGATTGCGTCTACATACCCGCCGCTAACACCGCCGTTGGTATAGCTCGGTTACCGCTTGAATGACTGGCGCCATGGGATCGCGGCCCAACCTCACAAAACCATGATCGATTTCATCGATTCGTACGAGACCAGTGACGAGGAGGACACCAACGACGATAATCCCGGTGCGCGCATGCACAGCATTTTTACGCTGCGACTTGACATTTTCACAGTTAATCCCGACGCTGGTGATGCTGTCCCAGCCGCTGTCGATGCCTCCGCCACCACAGCTGATGCGGACGCGCGCGCCAATGCCAGCGCAAAACCTCTCAAGTTCAAGTTCAACATGCGCGAAGGCGTCGCTGGGTTTGTCGAGTGGTGCTTGCAGTCCCATGATGACAGCGGGACCATGGCCTTCCACTGGAAGACCTGGGGCGGCAGCGTCGATAAAAAGGTTTGTGAATCGTTCTTACAGCCAGCAAATAGCTTATGAGTTGTCGCAGGGTTTCCTTCAGTCCTATCTCATTCTGCACGCATTCGCGTATCACCTGGCGTGTCTCGAGGAAATCCCCGGCGGGTACGAGCGGCTCAAATCTCATCCTGAATCAGCGCTTCTCATGTCGGCGCAAGCGGTGAGTCCCGATTGCCATCCTTACATGTCGCAACACCATCTGATCATGCCACAGGTCGAGCATCAGTTACAGTTTTGGCGCACGGGGGAGTACGTGAACTCGAACCCGAATAGCCCCGCCAATCACTTCTCCATCGACAACTACGACGACACTCTGGAAATCATCCAAACGGCTAACGGCAAGAAGAAAAAACTCGTCCGCCGTGCGACCAAGTTCCTCCCGACCGTCCAGAAGTGGGATGACGCCCATTGGGAGGAGGTGATTGAGGGTGCAAAAGAATTCATGGAGGTTTCGAGCCGCAAGCGCGCTCAGACTGCTAGCCGCAGCGGTTCCGAGGCTGGCGACGACATGATCCTTTCTGACGACGACACGGTGATGGTACTCTCTGATTAGTGTAGTCGCGTAAATCTGCCGCCAATAAATGTGCGCTTTTGGATCTTCATTTGCCTGATTAAGTGTCTTTGGGAACGTCTTAAGCTTCATCTTTCAATACAATAATAACATCTTATTCAAAGACTCCGATGTCTTTTTAGTCTTGACCAAGACATTTGTCTTGCCCAAGACTTCGGGACCTGCTTAGCGAAAGACGGCCGTCTTTGGAAAAAATCTGTCTTTGAAGTCTTTGGTGTCTTGGCAAAGACGCCAAAGACAAACGTGTGGTTTTGCTGATGTGACCGCGAAACTATTAAGCGCTGGCCTGCGGTCGATTCCGGAAGTCTTATCGACTTACGCTCGACCGCAGGTATGTAAAGTAGTTTACCTATTCAACCATCGACTTACGCTCGACCGCAGTATTTGTCTAGTCGACGGTCTGCGCTTCACAACCAGTCCAAAACACGCCTATGAGCCCTCGAACTGTTTGGCGGATCGGCGTAATCCACATTTGTCATCGATCCACGCCGGTCACATATGTGACACAGAACATTCCATTCCCGACTCCCGCCATCGGTGACCACGACCGCGCATTCGCGTCAGCTCCGAACCGGATCGACCGTCCCGAAGCCGATATATCCGAGCTCCGTTCGTCCTCATCAAATGGTCGCTCCCGTCTCTTTGCCATCCCCCATCAGTCGCTCCGCAGAATCCGCCCCACGCGCGTCCTCGCTCCGAGCCGATCCACATCAGAGCCCGATATTCCCGACGCCATCCCGCCCCTCTCCACTCCGGTCTCCCGTTCCCCGCGCACTCCTGTCTTCTCCACTCCACCTGGCTCTTGCCGCGCCCTCTCTCATCCGCCGTCTCCGCCGCTCGCCGATCTTTGCCACGCGGGCGCTGCGCCAGGGGACGGGATCGTTATCAACTGGAAACGGGACGATGCGAACACCTTGCATCGGGTGAGTGAGGTTGCTGACTGCAGGGGTGTGTGTCTTCTCTGTGTAAACTTTTGGCTATCCCATTCACATCCTTCTTCGCATCCCCTTCTTCTCTCTTTTCTTTCTTCGTCCTCTGACCTTTTGTTTTCTCATTCCTCGCCCCTTCTTTTTCCTCTCCATTACTGATTCGTCTATTGCGCAGACTCCCTATTCCGCCGACGCCGACGCAACGTACGCCATCGCACCCTTTTCCCCTTCATCTTCGTATCGCGCCTCATGTGCATCGCGCAGTCTGCTCGTGAATCCGTCGAGCGCACCGTCTTCGCGAGTGCATAGCTTCTCTCCCACGTCAACGCTACCTCACGCTCATTGACCAATTCGTCATTAGGTATCCGTCGCCGTCTCTCGCTTCGGAAACGGCAGATTCTCGCTCATTGCGACGTCCTTAAACCCTCCGGATCCGATTCAAGGAGTCCGACACTACTGACAGGGATGCACATGTGGAAATGAAGGTGTGTGCCCGTCGCACCTCTTGTTACACTCCCGCTTACTCGTCCCTCCCCACGCAGCGCAGCCTCTCTTTAATCCCTCACACGCCACGTCTACCTCCTTTACGACCCTGCTGCGCCACCGATGCCGGCCATTGGAGCAAGATTCACTGGCGCGCTCATCGACCGGTGCGTCGTATTTTGCAATTAAATTTGTGTCCTTCCGAGACGCGCCGCGTTAGAACATGGCGCGCCGATATTCTCCCCTAGCTTCCCGGCCTTCAGCGCGCACGTCCCGCTCACATTTCCTCGATGGGTTATCTCGCCGATCGCGGTCACTAACGATGTCCTTCGGTACGCCCGCATTTTCCTACAATCTCAACATTCGCTTATCCTCATCTCATCCAAAGTAGACCTACGCACCCCCCTACGCCATCCACAGGCAGCGCGCGTGCAAGACGCAACATCAGGTGTATCGCTTTAACACTCTCTCGTTCCCTTCTTACCTTCCCTTCGCCCGCACACGGATGTTTTCTTTCACCGCTCTGATCCCGATTGCGGCGCGAGCTGCAGTCCACATCATATCGTGCGGGATTTTCTCACTGGCCGCGTCGCGCTCACTGTAACAGCAAACAAGCACCGCCGCCCTTCATTTGAAGCGTGTTCATCTCGTTTGCTCTTCTGTGAGCACGCGCGACGCCATCAATTATTCCCTTCGCCTATGCTGGTGCGTGTACGGTCGTCTCCTTCATTTTCTCTCACATCCAGGCAGGTTACCCAAGACAATTATGCTGTTTCAAAAGAACTCGCGTCAGTCCGCGGACTCGACGCTACGGCTGTCTTGCGTGTATCGTGATTGGTCAACTTTCAATGTCGTTTGTCTGCTATGAATTTTGGAAGTAAGGTTTGTTCTCGATCTCTCGTTCTTTCTCTCTTCCTCTTCCTCTTCCACCATTCATCTGTCTTGCACATTGAACCACCCTGCATTCCTGAATTCGTTTGCAAGGTGGCATGGTAGTACATATGTGGGTGCAGATACATTGAATAACGTGAAGCCCAGAATTATTCCTTCATAATTCCTTGATAATGCTTTGTGTTTTTTTTTTCTTGTGTGCCTTGCAGCTCAAATGCGGCGAGTGTTTTTTCACTTTAATCGACCAGCTTTCATTCAAACCGCATTCCTTTGTAGCTTTCACGCTGCAGGACGTGTCATCGTGTCTTTTTAATACGAGTTTAGCTACGAGAGTAAGCGGGCGCATATACTTACACAATTCCTTGACAGTTATCCTCCACTCCTACTTGGTGAACCGCCGATTTACGCTCAGCAACATTCTCAATGGAACGCAGCAGATCAATAGGGCGAGCTGAAGGCCCCTATCTCAACTGGTGCGCGACCCGGACCTCCGCTCATCATCTTCCTTGCCCGCGTTCAACTCAGACGTCCGCATCAGACCCCTTCCTCCAAATGGCCTCGCCCGCGCCTCTCGCTTGGGGATCGGCCCTCTCCGCCCTCCTCCATGGACATGCGCCGACCAATTCTTTGGGTGCGCGTGAATTCGTAGATTTATTTCGTCAATGCTGATTATTGTTATCCGTAACCCTTACACATCCATTATGTTTTACGACGCAATATCGAGCCGATTAAGTTGACCATCGCCACTGTTCGAAGTTTTGCCTCACGTTCATTTGGCTCAGGGAATGAACAGATAGATTCAACTGGACCAAGGCGCAGTTAGCTATGACGACTTGGACACTAGACGCTAAAAGCAGGGTTGGACAGAGTGAGTTCATTGACAGTTCTAATTAGGTTAATGTCGACTGATGGGATACTTTTGCACTTTAGAAAGGCGCGCTACGGTACGTTGGGTAGACGGCGAACTGTCTCGTTGTTCAGTTTGAAGGCACCCAAGACTGGCACCAGCGTGAATACCACCAAAAACAAGGGAGAGGCATCAGATACCCAGATGGAGAATCCGTCACCATAGACCGCACGAACACAACAGGATAATTCCACTGTCAACGGTGTAGCAAGCCCTACGACAACGCGTCGGCTATACGTTTCTTACCTTCTAACATCAGTAAAGTACGCCTGGCATTGATTCTACGCCGCTTCCAGCGCCACGCTGAAACTTGCCACGCGATCTCGGAGCAAGAAGTGCCCCTCGATCCCGACGAGCCTGCGCCAGGTGCGCGCCCTTTTGCGAACGAGAATCTGCGCGGTCGGACCACTTCGTTCGACCCCTCGCAGTGGGACCCCACCTCCACCCCTTCCTCGCCACACTCGCCTATTCCTCGCGCTCGCGACGCCGCGGAACAAGAGGCAGATGCCACCGTTGATATCAAGAAATACCATATCTCACCTGGACCGCTAACCATAGTCTCGCACGACGCCGTCAATCTACGTGCCTGCGGCCTCGTTATCGACCCGCGAAACCACGTTTGTATGTGCGTGGACTGTGGTATCGCAGTAATTCCCAAGTGTCTCTCCGCCCACCTCCGCGCGCATGGCATCAAGGTAGATCTCACACCCGCTGTTGTAGATGGGCTCGTCGATGAGTTTGGCTTGATAACCAACTTTTCGCACCTTCCACATCCGCGAGACACACCAGCACCCGTCTTTGGTCTCGCCTTGAGCGAAAAGCTTTACTTTTTCTGCAACCATTGTGGGCATGGGTATTGCAGCCGCGCCGTTCTGCGGTCCCATCGCCGGGGCCCACGCTGCAACCCTCCTGCTGGTGCTATCAACGTAGTTATTGTCGGATATGCGCAGGCGTTCACCCGCGGCAAATACGAGGTGTTCTTTCGGGTTGACCTCGTAAGCTCCAACCGCGCACGGACAACGACCCTTCTGCGTCCGAACTCTACGGCCACGCCGTTCGTCCGCCGTTCGAATATTCAAACATGAAGATCAAGGGACCCCAGCGCGACCTGGATCTCAGTTCGTTCGCGCGGTCCGAAGGCTGGTACACCTTTATCGAGGAGACTGGGCTGACCCCCGCCGAAGTTCAACAAGTCATTCGCGGTTCCACGGAGGACGACGATGATCTCCACGACGTTAAAGATTATGTTGTCCAATATCTCGCCGACGTGCAGCCCATGATCAAACAACATTCCGCTTTTGGGTTCCAGCACCTCATGGCCAACGTCGGATTGTAAGTCTGTAAAATTTTCGTTTCATTCCAGCTCAGCCTATTCTTCAGAAACCAACACTGCCTTGCCGCGTTCACCATTCTTACCGAGGAATCTCAGAAAAAGTACGCTCTCACCTTGTGGTGTCTAATCTTCGCCCTCCTACGGCAGCATCGAGGCGATCTGGACGTCTACACCTTTCCCCTTAACACGCTCCAGGAAGAGTGTTTAAAGGCTTTGGACGACTCGATTCCGGCCGGCTCGAACGAGCAAGTCATCGCCAACAACGTCCATCTCCTCATACACGCCCTTTTTTCGCACAAAAAGGAGAACAATTGCATGGGAAAATTCTTCTCTGCCATCAACTGCTACGCCGCTCTCATCTCCTTCCTTCCGGACGATCCAGACCTGCGTCCTGCTTCCACTATCACGTCTAAAATGATGCAATTGATTTACGCCAACTGTACGACCCAGATGACGCACATGCAATGCCTCATGGACCTCGATGAAGACCTCCTGGTCTACGAGTACGTGTTCCTTCCCGTTGTTTGTATGTTTCAACCCTGACGGCGTACAGTGCATACCTCCAAGTGCAGGATTACCTGCGCGGCATGCAGGAAACGCCCATGAGCTTCCAGTTCAACACATATTCGATTCTCAAGATTATAAGCGCGGACGAGTACACTGATGACCATGCGCAGTTCCGCGACGACTCGTGTCGCGAGCTCGAATGGAACGGGAACCCCATCCGTCTGTCGGATTTCAGGCTACCTATATGTGCGGTTCATTTAGGTACCCAAATGCACTAACCATATGTGTAGCTCATCCCTGACCTCGATTATTTCTCTGTTCTGCTTTTGTTCGATCTAATTACCCTTTTCTTCGCCAGGATCATCGAGCACCAGCGCGGCGTCTCCCGCCCCCGACGCCCCTCGTCCCACGCTCCCCGTCCCTTTGGGCCGGCGTGCGCACGCCGCTCGCCGCAGATGCGTGCCGCAGCCTGAGCGGCGGGAGGGGGCGGGGTGAGTATGGGAGCGCACAGCAATAGGGTATTGTCAAGGACAACTTCCTATATACCGAGACCTTCACCATTTGGGGGACCCGAACTCCCTAACCCAAACCATCTAACCGGACAGCATTGACATATGTCGACGTCAGAATATTTGCATCGGAAGTCTCCCGTACATCGCACCAGGCTAGGTTGGGATCAAAGCGCCCCTACGGAGACAACGCTTGGGAGCACATATATACTTCGATGGGCAGATATCATTTTCTCACCAAGATATCATTTTCTCACCAAGATCTATACGTGTGCCCATTTTCATTCTTTTGTATGGGGTGGTCCACTCCAGCCTAATAAGAAAAGAGATAGGCACAGGTAAACATTTAACCCCTGAGTCAGAAGATAAGTGAGTCATGTGATCCGATCAGGTGATCGGTCACATGTAAGTCTTAAGTAAGACCAAGCAGTGTTGCAGCTTAAGCCCTTATTAAGGGTAAATTTTTTTCCTAAGGGCTTAGGACCCTTAGGTAGGGTTAATAAGGGTTGCCCTTAATAAGGCCTTAGATCAAAATTTCCTAAAATGGATGTTTATAATGCGGGCGCGCTATTGGCCGAGTTTCTACGGGGTGTACTCATCCTCTGAGCCAGGAAGTGCTCCATCGTCAGGCTCCTCATCGCTCTCCTCTGCTGCAAGCAGCTCCATCATCAAAACCTCCCTCGTGAATTGTGCTGGCAGTGGTTTTCCTACGGCGCGAGGGACCACACCACCGAATAGGAGATCTAGAGAACGGGGGAAAATCTTCTGAGGATGACGAGTCCCCAGAGTGGGAAGCTCTTCATCGTCTTTATCACCCTCGTCGATATCTGCCGGTTTGTTGCTGGCTGCCTTCCACTTGGAGACGTCTGCACGCCAAGACGCCACGGACTTTACCAACTTTGGCGGAGTTTCCTCTTCACCATCACCGTCGGCCGCCTTGAGAACATCAGCATAGTGCGGAACCGAAATTAAACTGGCCGCCTTGTTCGTGTCGTGTATGTTACGAGGTTTCCGCTCGTCGATAAGGCCCTCCTCAAGGTGTTCAGCTCTTATACTCGATCCGAGCTGCTTGCACGTCAGTGAAGATAAATAGCTCGGTAAGCAATCAGGACTGCACCTTAGACATTTTTTCCAGCTTTGGGATACCGAGCTGATTACAGAGCCGCGTCTTCTTTATTTTGAGATCTGAAAATGACTGCTCATTCGAGGCTTGATTGACAACAAGGCCGAGCAGAAGCAAAGCGAAATTGGCAAGTTCAACAACGTTGGGGCAGGATTTGAGCTGTTCCCACACTTTCATAGGGTCATTTCCCTGTGACTGTTTCAGTATCTGACAAATGAGAAACAACGAGGAAAAACACCATACATTATCTCGCCCGAACATCTCTTCATTTGCTTCCCATGGTGCGAAATCCCCTGTCCCTCTCATATAGTGAAGGAAGGCGTCAGAAACCTGGTGCACCTTCGATTCCCGCTCACCCTCCACTATCAGAGAAGTAGATGGCTGAGACTGGACATGCCGGTAGAGCTAAATAGAATTTGAGTCACAGAATGTAAGTAAGAACATATGAACACACCGTCATGAGTTCAGCGCTTAAAACAAAGATGTTGAGCCCCGCTTTATCTCCGAAATGTTCGAGCACCTTGTAAGGATTAAGGATGAGGCAGAAGGTGAAAAACAGCTGGTCCAACGCCGCCTACCGCTTCTCGATCCGAGCACACATGCCTTTAGATACAACCTTGTTTTTGTGGGCCTGGAAATGGCGAAAAACTCCCGCAAAAGACAGCAGGACTTGGTCTGCCCGTGTCCTGTCTGCTTGGTTGATGTTCGTTGCATAACAGATCGGTTCTATGTCGTCAACAACAGTCTCGAGCCCAGTCCAGAAATCATTACTCTCGATGACGTCGCATTGGTCGTTCACCATTGCTGTCATTTTGGCTTTGGCTTTGGCTTTGGCGTTCTTCTCGGCCCCAACTTGAGCGGCGACGATCTCCTCACGCTGAAGATAGGTGGCGTGCCGAAGGGGGACCTTGAGGTGAAGCATGCAACGAAATGCAAGATAGTGAGTTGTCCAGCGGGTAAGGTTGGCAACGAGATAGACCAGAACCGCAAAGTTTTTAGCATACTGGGCAGCATCGAAGATTTTGTGGACGCAATCATGAGAGAGAATCCACCCAATGAGGACAGTGGCCGTCTCTGTGATCTCGGCGGCCTCCTCGTTGACGGTGAAGTAGTCCCCAAGGATCAGTTGTCCCTTGAACCGAATTCAGAACCGAAATTAGTGCAAAGCGGTGCGACGTACCTGGTGTGCACAGCAGGGAACCACAAATATCCATGTCCTCTTGGCTCCAAAGTCTTTTCATCCCTGCTGACTACCTCCATCGTTATCGCAGCAGAATAACACCACAATGCAGCCGTATTTTTGCTCCGTATTGTCAACCATTCCTTCGAACGCAATGCACATGGCTGCACCGTCCTTGTGATGTCCATTGGACTTGATCAAGTCAACCAAATACGACTGACAAGTAAACGTTGAGCCACAAATAGGTTCCGGTCCGATAAACCTTACATGGGTGCTGGTCGCGACGTTATCACCTGATAGAATTTCGACTATCATCCTTCCAGCCGTCCGTGCTGTAACGATAAATTGAATAGCCATGGCGAATCAGAGATTGAGATTACGCACGATAGCACCACATTTTGGCCCTTCAGAGCCCCTCAAAGTGTCTTCTCAACCTCTGCACTGGCCGCATCAAGTAGCTGACCAGAAATGACATTGCGAGCCGGAATGACATCGCACGCCGTCGTGTGGAACATCATCATGAGCTTGATGATTTCCGGGTTCTCAGTCCAACGGAACGGAAGGTTAGCCCGAAACGGTGGCACATAGAAATTGAAGTCAGATGATCTGATTAGTTAAGTGCTTAGGCACTTGCTGAGTAAGATTGGTGCTGACTAGGCATTATGACTGATGGCTGAATAAGCTTACTAAGTATATGAGTCACCATGGAGTCAGTATGAGTCACTTGGTCATGTAATATGAATGAGTAAGCCAGGACCTGAAGAGCAGTTAAGCGAAACAGGTTTGGTGTTGGATCCCCAGCACCCTGTTGTCCTTGCTTTCGCATCCACTCTCTTGAGTGTTTTTGTTTGAAACCACCCTAACCCCTAACTTCATTCTCCAGTTCCTACCCATTTTGCGCCAATTCCTGGGGTTAGAAAGATAGGTTTTGGTACCAAAAATGACTGGGTCATCCTACACTACCTCATTGGTTAGGTTGTGGGTGGCAAGAGGGGATTTTCAAGCTAGTTTTCACAGGTAGAAGTTTTTGAAAGGGAACCTACATAAAACCTGCCCATTTTGGAGGGTACTGTACCATGGGAACGGCTGGGAATAGAGGTGAGATTTTTTGGGGGTGGGTAGAGATTCAAAAACGGGCAAGAGAATGTGCACACTAGGTTATCGGGTACCTATTGAAATACCTACTTACAAGAAAGTAAACATAAAACAAAAAACAAAAAAAGTGGAATAACGCTAGACCTCATGTCAGGGAAAGCTTGAATCAGTACGAAATGAGATAACTTTCAACGCAGTTCCAGCGAGGTAAGTGCGCGGCGTCTGGTCAAAATACAACTTCCCAACTGGAAATCATATTTGGTCTATACAATTGATTTCTATGCTAGAGCTGCGGATTGATTATGAGCAGCAGCTCGATAGAAAATGCAGGCTGGGCACATTCGATATCTCAGAAGGCCAAATATTTGAAGCAATCTTGAAGTCTCGGAATTTCCGTCCACAAAGAAAATGATATCCGACATTAGAGAGCTTGTGCCCAATCTGCATGCGGCTTTTGGCCATTGTGCAAAGCCACACAGTTCTCTTTTTTTAATCCTCCAGAGTTACATTTAATTCATACCTAAGAGGTTTGTCGGCATGCGCGAGTGGTTAATGTTGCTCTTGCTCATCTTAAAGACTCCTCAGCGCCTGATCTGTGTCACCACCTTGAGCAGCGAGTCAAGTGTTCAGTGGCATTGAATGATGAGGCCGCCACCGTTAATCGACTCTCTCTCTCTCGTAAGCTGAGGTATGTTTCTTCAGGGTACCCGATTAGGCAACAGCCTAAGGTGAGGTGAAACTCGGGTTAAGGTAACTCCACCTTGCGGCAGCACTAATTCAGCCTTGGTGCTTCTGTACTGCCACTGCACCGATAAATGCCGGCCGCCGATTCCGTCCGCAGTGCTTCGTGAATGCCTTAGCAGGAAGCTCGGGTGAAACAAGAACAGTAATCTCAAGGGAGGAGGAACCAAGTCGGGACTCGGAAATCGTACTCAAGCTAGGTCTCACATGAATACAGAGGCGCAAGACGAGAATACTACTTACTGCTTGGTTCGAGCCGTAGGTTTTTGTTGAATAGAGCTCACTGCAAAGAAAATTCCGCAAGTGATATAAAATGGTAGGATTGTATCATCCAACTCAATGTCTGCTTGTTCTCTTATATAGAACGTTACTCCCGACCACCTTCCATACTCTCGTCCAGAAACAGTTCCACATGCTCTACTGATGTGCTCACCGTAATGAAACCCTGATCCGCCATTCCACCAGGCTCACCAGCCTCGCTCCAAAATACATTCCCCCGCAAGTGCGCTCCCCGCCGTGGGCTCACGCATCACCGTCTGGAGGCGGCCCAGCCCTAGCAGATCCTCAACATCAGGGTTCTTCTCCACGGACACCTCACCAGGGGACCTCGTGTGCAGTTCGTACGCGCCCTCGTACCCAGAGTCGAGGTGGAGCGCAGCCCTCGCTGCAGACGTGGATGCAGAGAGGCGGAAGACACTCGTCTGCGCAGCGTTGTTATGCTGATAGACGGTGATCTCGAGTGGCGCAAGGGTGGTGTGAATTTCCGCGCTGAGGACAGTGTTGTTGGCGAGGAGCAGGAGTGCATTAATTTTCCTGAGAAGATTCTCTATAATTTCAAGCTGCGGAAATTCAAGTAAACTTGTTCTCACCCATTTGAAGTTCTGATGTCAACGCGAGGCCCACTAGGGCGATCCTCGTCAGTAGCAAGCAGGGCCATAGATACTATGGGCGCGTTGCTCGTTTGAACACTATACTCGTCAAATCCAAGGAAGAGACCTTGAATTTGGGCATTGCTGGTTTGTATGAACGCCGAATGTGCAATAAGGCCCTAAAAGCACATATTGATATCGAAGTTACACTTGAGAGGGGATGACATACACCATGATCAATAGGGGCGTTCGAGGACTTGAAACGCACAACCTCAAACAACGCTCCGCCCCAGATATCGGTGAAGTCGTCTAGCTCGTGTGAGAATAAAGGGAGGTCGGTGCTGAGGTCTTTGTACTCCTTCAGCCCTCCACGGGCGGGGAGTTGAACTGTGATGTGGAAATGGACATCTTGTGTGGGCTGAGTGAGCGCCCTGCTGTATTCGGCCTGCATGAAAACAAGAGTGAGACTTCCCGGTCTGAAGATTCAGGTCTGGATATAAGCGAACCCAAAGCAGAACCCCATGCTCATCTCTGGATCCCATGCGGCAGACTTTGGTCCTAGAGAGGTCCTCGAACGCGTGGTATTGCGTGGTGACGTTTACCAGCGCCTCGGGCTGATTGTGCCCAGGGCGCCGATAAATTTCTATATGGCCAGCCACAGATCTGCGTGAAAGGAAGAAGAGGAGAGATGCCATCGTGGGCAGCTTGAGTGACGCAAAGGCAAGATTTTGCTCTGCATCTGCCTCCCATTCTAGACAATATTTCGCGTCGTCTGGGTTTTGGTACCACTGCAGGAGCATGCCTCAGCGTGGGTGATGGTTTATAAGGGAGATAATCAAACACACCTCAAGGCGAGGATCGTCTGCACTCTTCACAGATACGCTAGAACTCGATTCACCTATGGGCTGTCGAACGGTAAGAAAGTGGTGCCAGAGCGCCAGACCTATCGAGACAGAGCAGAGAGAGACAAGGAAGAAGATTTGTCCCGTGAGTTTGCGACGATGAGCTCCCTCATGGCAGACCGATGGATGCGACTCAGAACCATCTGAGTGCGAAGAAAGCTTCTCGTTCAAGAAAATGGGCATTCCAGTATGGAGGGAACCGAGGGCTCCCAGAGATGTAGTGGCACTGGCTCAGAGGCAGTGCGGCGCCTATAGAGGCGATGGGCAGTTGCTATTGAATTGAAAGCGGCACTCATCAGCCCAGAATTTTTTTTTTTTTTTTTGGAGCGTTTGGGATAATGAAATTCAGTCTGCAGAAGCATTCCAAAGGTCATCCGCTGGGTCTACCAGATAAATCTAGTTAATGCCGGGGAAGTTGTCCAGGGAGGAAATGCCATTACGCACAAGTACCATAGTGTGGGACTCCAGCCATAATAAATTTATCCTATCCCATTTCTTGGATCATTCAATGTCAATGGCCCACCATGAAGGGTTCTCTTTCGAGGCCCACCCCTTCCCCATAGCCTTAATGGCACCCATGGGGCTGTAAACCCTTTTTTTATATATGCATGGGCTTGACAGTCGGGAAGGGTCAGCAGGAATCAACTTAAGCCTGCATCGCATTTCAGAAATGCAGACCAACAGAGGATTTAGTACTCTCCAGCCATGTGGGGCTACTAACCATCACATGCCACGGCCCGCCACCCACCGACTCAAGGGCAGTTTCCCGTTGCCTTCCTGGTTGCTTCGTTTGAGGACTGGCACCTCGTACGGATCCGCATCCATGAAGACTCTCTGTCTCGCCGCACGCGCTACCGCCATGCGACTAACCACCTTGCACAAAGTGCCAGGCGCAGGGTGTCCTGAGACCTGCCGGTCCATTCGGATGGTTTTGATAAGCAGTCCCCCGACTTATTTTCGCCTATCCCACAAGGGGACCCTGCCAGGATTTGGCTAACAGCAGTTTTTACATCATACTTGGGACGTGCTCTGCTCGGGCAGTCAAAGCATAGTTTAAGTGTCTTCCCGGATGTGGAGCGTGGCACAGACCAACATTGCTCCCCCAGATATGAGCCAGAGGGGACTCCATTATGGATAATGCAAGTGGTCCACCATAGCCAGGCAGCGGGTCCACTATTTGAGGCATCGGGTCCACCATTTTTCAGGCTTTCCATACCTGTCAAGCTTTCCATACCAGACGGCCAGGTAAACCATGCACGGGGCATCGGATCCGCTATGTTTCAAGCATTTCATACCCCAATCCAATAGCAGGGCATCGGGCCCGCTATTTTGCAAGCATTCCATACCCTGATCATGAGACGATGACTTGTCACAGTGGATTGTCGGCTTCGAGACCCGGATCAAGAGAGTCATGTGCCAGCTACTACAGGCCCGAGAACTGGATGGTGACGTGTCCCATCAACCATATGACCCAAGATCCGAGACTGACACGAGAGTCGATAAGGAGGGTCCTGACGCAAGCAAGGCAAGCAGCAGGCAGCACAGACAGCTTGAGGAAAGACCAGATAGTCCTGTGTGGAAAGATGATGTGCTGCTCAAGAACCCACACCAAAAAACCACTGAAATCCCTGCAGAATACGGCTCAAGAGCCCTGCCAGAGAAAGAGTGATGGTGGTATGAGTCAAAGAGCCCCCCCAGCCCAGAACATCAAATCGGCTGGGAGATGGGTGTCTCCAGAGAATTGCGTAGGGGGAGGCTCCTTGATCCGCTACCACCACCATCTCCCACTTTCCCATGCCGGCGTCCCTCGTCGACAGTGGGATAGAGCGAGACTGGTGGTGTGGGTGGGTCAAGGAGGGTTTGCAGCCAGGGTTTGCAGCCCAAGGGTGACCTCCACACCTGCGTAGCTTGCGCTACACCGCCAAAGTGCGGAAGGAGCCATAGAGCCCAGGCCATAGAGCCCATATACATTATCGTGCCGTATCAGGCCTGTACATCCAGTGAATGCTGGGAAATGCTGCCGGTATGTTTTCCTCCATCCCCATCTCCTCCTCCTTCCCCATCCGCCCTCTACTCGCCGTCGAAGCCGACGACCTCGCATCGGCCTGCCACGTCAGTCATGACTCGTCACTGCCGAGTGGAGTCGAAATCACGTGATCCGGTCCGGCACGACTCTGATGCGAACCTTCATCAACTCGTCGAGCTTCAGTTGAGCTTCAGCCTCTGTGCTGCCAAGCAGCCTGCTAAGAGAGCCTGAGGAACAGACCCTATATACTCTCATGACCTACTTTCAATCCATCCTTCAATGCCTGTTATCCTGATCTCTAAATACAATCTACATAAAAATTTGATGCATTGAGACGTAAATCATCCAAACTAATTGGCTGCTTTCCCATATCCATTGAGCCTGGAACCCTCAACATGCCACACTGTCAAGAGGTACAATTCTGGGCAGAAATATTATTTAAATCCTATGACGGTGGTCTTAAAACACACCCAAAACATGCCTATGAACAACACAAATATTCAGATTGGTACCGAGGGCCCTCCTGGTTCACTGGAGGGTTTTGGGGACGTGGTACATTCCTCTCATCAGTGCCTGCCGGCTACGAGTTCAGAGAGTGAAATCAGCAGGAGTCGAGGTGATCTGGGGCCTAGCTCCCACTACCCAACACGCGGCCCCTTCTGTAGCAGCTCTGCTGCTCTGGCTGCTACAGCGACGGGCGAGGGGCAGCATCCACTTCCCCCTACAGACCTTCGAAATATGACTACCACAGACCATGATTCACCATGGTTGATGCCCATATCAACTGTGGCGACTCCCGATCTGTGGAACACAAACAGCCATATTATGAATGGTACAAATACAATTCCAGATATAATTATGGGAGATGTAGAGGGAACGTATAATGACTCCCATTCGAACAATTCTAACACTGCAGCACAACTGTTGAACGAGCAAACTTATTATGCCAATATCGACTCGCTGCATGTACTGTCAGACAGAAGCCAAGAAAATAAAGACAGGCAATGCCTTATCCCTGAAAATTGGGAAGAATTGAATACACAGATTAGACAGAGGAACCAACCTCCGAAACTCACTCATTCAGCGAAGTTCACTCGATCGAACATAACAATTGTGTCCCAAAATATAAATGGGAGAGACAAAATAAATCCATGAGCAGCACAGGACACAAACTCAATTACATGAAGAGAGTAGTTGACGAGAAGAGGATAGGTGTTT
>JARGXW010001264.1:0-27220 GCA_029204085.1 Mycena sp. CBHHK59/15
AGGGTCAAAGGAAGCTGCCCGGGTAGATATGCGACCCTCGGGATAGGGCTTGTGGTTCGCCACACGAGTTCGAGAAAATATTACTGCATTGTTGTCCCCCCATGCCGGAGAGCAGAAATCTCTCGTATCGCATGATAGAACTGAGGACGATATGAGCATGCCGTAGGGTGGGACGTGCCGATCGGCGAGAAAGCCTTCGAACGAGCCAGATGAGCGTCCCAGCTTCACCGCGTTCAACTCTGTGAACATGAGACGTGATTATCTCGGAAGTCGTGGAATCGGGCTTCAGGTGATTTGCTCCATCAACCGAAAGACGGAGTGAGCACTGGGTAAGCCATGGGTCCGCAATACGCCCCGTAGAAGAGTGTTGAATATCTGTGGGGTTGGCTGTATGCCGGAGGTGTCAAACGGAAGGTGGTACTCCGTTGGTGACGGGAGGTTCTCAAACATTTCGGGAAGAGTGGTTTGTGCATCACAAATGGATGCAACCAACCGAACTGCCATGCGCCATGGCCAGCGGAAAAGCATGCTCGTATGAGCGAGGTGACTGTCCGTGTGGTTGGATCTATGCCAGCTACGGACATGTGCTCCACAACGGCGAGAGCGCGGGGTAAATCAGGATGGCCCTCGTAATAGTCGATGAACATAGCAAATGTTGTGGCGTCTGGCGCTACGGGGTCCGATAGTATCCTGACCCTCTCCGTCGCATTCTTGGGAGTGTCACCCCGTTGCGTTCGTGACGCGGCCATCATGGAAGATAGGGATCCTACCTTGCTCTGGTCGAATGCAGAGAGAAGGTAGAGTACCTCGTCTAGATCGTGGATGCGAAGACGAAGTCGCATCAAACTGTTCATCATGGCGGTGGCTGAGGAGCTGGAAATGTGAGGAATGGACGCTAAAGCGCGCTCTTTCACTTGCTCGTCGGGGCCAATATGTTGATATAATGTTCCTACAAGGGCATGGGTAGATGCGTCTTGTTGAAAACCTGCCAATTCCATCTTCTGAAGCCACTCTTTTGCCCGCGCAAGATCGTGGTTGCGAATGTGGCCAGAAATGACAAGATGGAAGGTGCGTCTGGAAGGTTTGAAACCGTTCTCCTCGAACTCGTCTACGATACGGTCGAGATCCGCGAAGTGTCTCGATTCGAGAAGAGCGAGCGCGCGCCAGTTCAACAAACGAGAGGTTGTTTTCCCTGTGCTTGTCTTTCCCGATGAAACCATGGTAAGGATGAGGTCCCACTGTTTCGCAGCAGCTAGACGATATGCAATGGCCTCGTACGCATTCTGCTTCAGCTGACATCCAAGCTTGCGCGCAAAGTTTAAAGCCCGATAAGCGCTGTAAGGGTTCTTCGAGGAAGCCAGATCGTGCAAGAGATCCCGCACTTGCTCAGGGTCTAGCAGATATTGAAGGAGAATTGGGGAAGCATGCACTTGTTCCAAAATGGCAGGATTTCGCAACTTTGTTTGAAAAAGCTCGAACAGGACTTTCTTGGGCTGAGGTGGGGTTGTGGCCGGATCTGGCGAGGACTGAGGCAATTTTGCGCGAACAGTCAAGGGATACGATTGGAGTTTTTGCCGTCGGACCTTGCGACATGAGACGCGGCCAGAATTGCCATGGAGCGAATATATGTCAAAGAGTACAGCGAAGGATTGGAGTGACATGGTGAAGGGGAGACTGAAACGAAATGGGGCTTGTTTAGTGCAGAGTGTTCACGCTTGAAAGCCAGAGCCACCCTCCTGAGCATGAACAAAGTCGGACGGACAAGGCAAGTCCAACGACCTACGCGAAAGGTCAGCAAAGCCACGTATAGACGGTCTCCACCAATGCTCACATCCACGACAACTGCAAAAGCTTATTGCTCTTTGTTAGCATCTGTAGACATTGCCATGTCAGGCGTCAGGTGACTTGATGTTTTCCCTGACCTTGTCTGAAGTTGTCAATGTCATTGTCTATTCTTGTACAAAATGACCTCCGAATTTATTCCCGCTCGCTTCCTGTTTTCTTTTCTTCTAGCTTCTAGCTCGCCCCAAGTGACATTCTGCGAAGGTGCGAACGGCGCGATATCGCCGTTCAAGTTGTTCAGCCCTAACAACGTCTCCGAATCAGTAAGTACGATGACACTTCTGTTTACGACCCTAAAACTACTTCCAGGTCTCACTGTAATAATTGGGGCCCTTTACAAAAATCAGGATAATTCCGAGTCATAATTCCACCCAGATCGGTAGTTCGTGGCCTCCGAGTCCGATCCCGACTCGTTCCCGCTCGGACTCGGAGACCGAGACCACCGCATTCCACGAGGCGAAAAAGTACTCAATTTATTGTACCTGACCGAGGCGGTGATCCGCGGGTAGCCCTGGGTGGCCTGTGCGGGCACCAGGGCGCCACTTGGGACACTGTAGACTAAGAGGCCCATCAACGTCAGTTAATTGCTATATCATGACATTTGCTCCATAATTAAATTGCCGGGGCACGGCATTTCTAGCAATGCTGCTAGGAGTTTCGCCGTGTTGAACGCCGACGAAGATTTGGACCCGGTTAGCAGAGCACCGCTTTCTGATAGTCATTAAGTCACTAACTATAAGACCTTTCGGACTCTGCGATGACACAGGAAGTTACACTGCCTCGTTGGGCCGCGCACAGTCGGAGACACCGTAGATCCAACGAGTCGGGAAAATCGGGTTGGAACTGCACATCGAATGGAACATTTGGTTACTCCAACGCTTGTTCTGCTCCGACCCCCTGGGCCCATTCGTAACGATTCGTTGTTGAGAATGAAAGCGGTCACGTGGCACCGCCATCGTAATTGAATGTTTTTTGAAGTTATCAACTTTCCGCACTTATCGGCGCCCACGCGACTCAACTTGGTATTAACGAAATCAAGAGACACTGACTCATACTCATCTTTCGCTGGTTTTCCCTGTACCGCAATTGTGACATTACCCAAGCTTGAACGCCGCTGCCGGTCGGTCTGTTCCATTTGTCAGGGAGTCCTTCCACGTATGTACCTGGTACCAAGCGTTTCATATCTGGGGGTTGGCAGACGAGGCTATTCGAAACCGTTCTCCATCTATCCGCTTCTAGGACCTCAACTCCGTACTCTCTGCAAGTCATAATAAACAAGGTATAAAGGTTCAACACCTACCTGCTTCACGACACCTGAACATCCTTCCCTCGGCTATGCTTAGAACACATCTCACTGTCCTTGAGACGAGCGCCTGTCGTTACCCGCTGTCACCAGTGTTCAAACTTCCCCGATCTGATTCGCAAAGCACCCATGGCCAGGACTGGCACTCCGTTACCTACCGCCAATTTCACAATGATGTTGAAAACTTCGCCGGACATTGGTTGCACACCCTTACCCAAAGCGGCATAGCTCCCGGGTCTGTGGTCGGGGTCTGGTGGGTTACTATCGTTCTAGATCTCGTTCACCATTCAATTTTATCGCAGGATTGGTGGATACACCTACACCGACGTCCTGCACATCTACGGCATGTCAAGGGCAGGATACGTCCCCCAGTTGTTCAGTTTACGACTCCCCAACCCGGACGTGATATATGAGCTTCTCCGCAAGGCAAATGCGAAGGCACTTGTCCATGAATCGACCTTCGCGTCTGTCCTGCAAGACAGCCCTTTTCCTACGCATCTAGCTCTCGGCATGGAAGATATCGACGTCACGGGAGAGCCCTTGCCCGAACTGCGTCGCGTGCAACCGGAAGATATTGCCTTCTATTTCCACACTAGTGGATCGAGTGGAGGGAGCCCAAAGGTGAACCAAAAACTAATATTTTAGTCGTCCGTGATCGCTGACAGCGTATTTTCAGCTTGTTCCATGCTCACATCGCTGGCTGGACGCCACGGTGATGAAATCAAGCCAGACCAGCGCGCCACAAAATCCGGCGCGTCAGGATGTCACAGTCTGGATGTAAGTGGCGCTCGCGTTGATCGTAGAGCGGGTTTGACCTCGCCTCTTTCTAGGGGAAGCATGTGTCACATTGGCCAGACGTTCAGTACGCTCAGTTCTTGCTCACCCTTCGGCTTTTCTGAAGCTAACTTTGATCTGTTGAAAGTGTTAATTGGCAGGTACGCGTTATCTAACCGTTTGACGTTCCCTCGTTACTGACCGCACTCTTTAGCCTTCAGCATGGATCATCTGTCATTCAACCTACGCAAATATTGTTTTCTTCCGAGGAACTTGTCGCCATGGTCCACCAGTGCGGACTTAACCGGCTGAATCAGTTCGCGGCTTTCCTGGCTATGCACATCCGGAATGCGAAATCCGATCCAAAGCTTCTGCAAGTCCTGAGCAGCATGGATGAAGTGCTGTATAGCGGAATGCCTCTTCCCCGCGAGGAGGAAGAGTGGGCGTACCGTAACGGTATCAAGCTGCGGGTAGGCTCGCCATTTTGACGTTCGAAGGTACACGGTTCTGATGGCCACCTGCTGTAGAATTTGTTTGGCAGCACCGAGGCTGGCGCCACGCTGCTGTCGATAGGGGATGCCGGAAACAACGCCTCCCTCCTCCAGCCTCTCGCAGGAACCGCCTATCGATTCGCGCCGATTAAAGACCAATCGCAGACCGAGGCTGCTCACCAGTCAACGGCGCGGATGCTGGAGTTTGTGATCCTTGCCGAGTCCGGGGACTGCCCCGACAGGTCTCTACGCCACGCGGACGGCCATTTTCACACCGGGGATCTGTTCCAGGAGGTCGCCCCGGGACAATATGTGTCTCGAGGACGAGATGACGATTGGATCAAGTCCGAAAACAGCCTGCGCTGCGACACCAAGTACGCCGGTCACCGTCCTCCCGTTAACAGGAATCTAACCACTCTTGGCAGGTCAATCGAAGACAACGTCCGAATGACGTGCGGTAGTCTCATTGGCGAATGCATCGTCGTCGGATCCGGACGCCCGTCCCCTATCCTATTTGTCGAGCCTAACACGGACATGGACCCAGAAAAACTCAAGAAAGAGATTATCCGGAAAACGCGCCAGTTCCACTCGCGCCGGTACCTCCACGAGCGCATCACGTCGACGAACATGATCGTCATCGTCCCGCCCAAAACATTGCCGCGGACACTGACCAAGGGAAACATTCGACGCAAGGCCGTCGAGGAGGCGTACAAAAGCCAGCTTGACCAGATCTACGCCCTAGTGCGATAGTCGCCAGCTACCCGCACCACTGCACTGCGACCCCTTCGCCCCCGTCTCCGCCACACCCTTCCCCTACCCAGGCTAAAATATTTATTGTCTAATGTCTGCACACAGTTGTATCTTTATTCAACCTGTTCACTGCTCAGAATTATTTAATATTAGCTATAATTATTCGGAAATGCATTAGACTAATTGTTGTAATGTAATCAGACTGTCATGTATCAATATTTCAAAATACATGTTGCATAATCGATGAAAACCGTGGAGACGCCGACAATAGGGTTGTTCAGAGTAGCCCATTTCGAGCTCATTTCGAGCTCATTTCAGTTTCAATCTCTCCCCATATCTTTGTGACCTGATGTGACTGATCTGAAATCATTTTCACAAGCATTTTGCCAGGCGACATCCATCACTCCCACACTTCGCCCAGGCCATCCCGTCACCCATTCCTGCTTCTCCGATTCTGCCATTGGCAATATATTTGCAGCTAGTCTGACTAGAAATTTCATCTAATCAGCATTGTATTGTAAATGATCAATGGAAAAGAGCCCACTGTGTTGAGGGGTCTTGGAAGGGAAATAAGTGAGCTCAGTGTTGAGGCCGATGGGCGGGAAGTGGTGAGCGCGACACCGCCAGATGATGAGCAGCTGTCAAAGATCAGCTCTGATCCTGATTACAAAATCTCATTTCGGAGTTCTCCGGTCACGCTTGCCAGCGAAATGGAAATTGGAATGAGAACGAAATGAGCTCGAAATAAGCTACTCTGAACAACCCTAATGTGCGGGTGCAAGCATAAAATCGAGCGACGGTAACAAGGATGCATGTCAGACGTCGACAACGTTATTGCATTTCATCATTATATTGTATGTCAACTATGAATTTACGGGCTTGGGAATTCCCTGGTGTCTGGACGTATCCGATAATCTCATAGCGTCCCACTGCCTCGCGGTGGTTGGACGAAGATGTACTGCCGTGAAATGGAGGAGCTGGTGTCAAATGCAAGGTAATGTGATGTGTCAGAGGCAGTATGCCCGAATTGGAGGGTGATGAATTTTGAAGGCCGGATACAGCCGAGTCCGGGAGAGAAGGGAAAGGCTGTAGATGTTGTTTATAGAATAGCGGCGACGTGGTTGGTTGGTGGTTGGTGTCTGCCAAGAGCAAGCCCCAGTTCGTGAGTATTGTGACGGGACTGTGAGAGACGCGGAAATTCTGGAGTCCGGTGAGAGTATGCTGCAGTGGAGCAGTGTAACTCGTATGCGGTTGGTGCCAATGCTCGGCGATGAAGCGGTCAGGCCAGTAGAAAGCGCTCATTGAATCCACGACCACAAGGCCCATCTCCGCGTTTGGCATTTGGGCTGTGTGATACACGGGAAGATGGAACAAGGACGCGGCAAGCTGCGCGGAGGACACCGGACGAAATAGGTGCACTCTATGGAGAGCAATTTCCGCGAGATGCTGTGTGTCTTCGGAGGTGGCCGAGAGCGCTTGAAGTCGGAGCACCAGCAGGTCGCGCAGTCGACAAGAATCAAAGGTGCCGTCGGTGTCGAACACGACCGCGGCCCTGCCCCATCCCTGCGGCGAGGGCATGATGCATGTCACCAGGAGAAAGTAGAGCAGCTGGGTCTTGCCGGCGCCTGAGGGGCCTGGATTTCGAGGACATCGCCCAGTTGAGCGGGTCCAGGTGGGCGATGCCGGTGGGGGTGCAGGCGACGCGGAGCGGACTGTTGTCAGGAGCTAGACGAGAGGAGTGAGAAGGAGGAGGAAGAGAGGAGACAAGAATTACTGCAAAGAGGGACTCGCTGGGGATCGCGTCCAGCATATGGTAGCAGAGGCTGCGCACGTGGCAGCAATATAACTTTTGGACGCGAGCCACAGCGACGACGACCTGCCGCCGATGGCCACCACAGCGTCAAGAGCGACGCCCCCAGCACGCCGCACGTCCACGCCGCCCTCGTCCTCGCCGCCCCGGTGTCCTCCTCCATCGCCCGCGGCGCCACTGCCCGCTCGGCCGTCTCGCCACGCGTGTCTTCCTCCTCGCACCCGGCCATGTTCGCCGCACCTCCCTGAAGGTGCCCCGCCAGAGGCACGGGACGCCCTCTCGGCCTCTCTCAAGCAGGAGACGGACCAGAAGGAGCAGGTCGGTCGTCGCTTCTTTGATCCTCACCTCGCACTCACCTGTCCATCAGCTCCTTGTGCAGGTGCAGAACAAGGACCAGACTATTGCCACACTCTCGACCGAGAATGCGAACCTCACGTCTGCGCTCAATGCCGCCGAGACCAGGATCAACGAACTGTATACCGACCAGTCGCGTTCCGAACTGGAGCTTGCGCAGCGCATAGAAATCTCCGAGAACCTTAGAGCGCAAGTGCGCGAATTAGAGAAAGAGAAGAGAGATGTACAGCGCAGATACAACGAACAGGTCGGTGCCCTCTGAGGCTTTAGACGCAAGCTCAAACCTTACTGCAGACGAACACCTTCGAAGCCGAGCGTCAGGCCTTTTACGACAACGAGCAACATCTCAAGTCGCGCATCATGTCCCTTACTCAGGCCCGAAAGCAGCCTGATCGCGCACCTACATCTTCGACCCTCGACACAGAACCGCAAACCGATGTCGAGGAAGAGGAGGCCGACGCGAAGGGTCCCGAAGCTGAGCCGCCCAAACAGGATATGGACGATCCAGAAACTGAACCCGCAGAGATGACTTCTCTCCGGCTCGAGCTTTCGACGCTGTCGACATCCTACTCTTCTCTCCAGAGCACCCTTGTTCTCCTCCAAACGCAGCTGGTGGACCTCAAGCGAGTGAACCACGAGCTGCAGGAGGAAAATGAGAGCTATATGATCCTTTTGAGAGAGAGGACACTGAGCGGCCAGTTCGACGTTATGAAGCAGGTTGGCGGAGGTTCGACGGATGATGGCGAGGATGACGACGAAGACGAGGACGAGGACGCGAGCGCTGATGTTGGCAGCTTGCGCAGCACTGACCGCAGTGTGCTGGATAAAGTCGAGGAGGAAGACGTGCAAGATGTGCAAGAACAAAATGAGACCCTCGAGCAGCAGCTCGAACGGAGTCTTGCTCCTCCCCGCGACACAGACTCGCCCTCGCACACCTCACGTCAATTGGGCCGGCCCAGCCGCAAGCGCACCGGCTCCCTCTCCCATTCGCCCAGCGTTCGCGGGAATCGCTCGCAGACTTGCCAATACTGGCCCTGGCCTTGATCTGGCCGCAGAGCTTGGAGGGCCGAGAACAAGGATATTCTCGACGGCAACATGGTCGAGGAGCAGGATCGCTCCGTTCTCAATGGCAAGAAACGTTCAAAGAAGAGCTCGACTGGTCGTAAAGATTTCGAAACTGTAGGAATGGAACCCAGCCTTTCGATGAGCGACGTGGACGCGCTTCGCACCGAAGTCAAGTCTCTCAAGGACGCCAACAAGGCGCTGTCCCTCTACGCGTCCAAGATCATCGACCGGATTATTTCTCAGGAAGGGTTCGAACATGTACTCGCGGTGGACTACGAAAAAGAACCGCCGACACCGTCCACCGCCGGCCCGATCTCTAACCCATCCCAACGGTTCTTCCACTTGTGAAGCCCCGACCGCAATCTGTCATCGTCGGACGCGCTTCGTTGAACCCCGCAACCCCCGCCTTGGGTAGGGCCTCCACCTCCATCCCTCCGCTCCCAAGATCGGGACCCCTCCGAACCCGAAGGTCCAGCGCCGATCGCTTCCTTCGACTGGAAAGCCTTCTCTATCTTCAGCGGCGACAAGAAGCCCGAAAACCCGAGCCTGCGCCCCCTGACGCTAAAGCCCGGCGCGAGCTCGGTGACCGGGGCGCGTAAGCTTGAGACGCACGAAGACGAGAACGACCGCCGCGAGCGCGAGCGCATGAACGCAACCATGAAACTGATGGGCATCCAGCCCCAGCCATCACCCATCTTCCCGCCCACTGTCCCGGCGCCGCCAACGGCGAGCGTCCCCTCGACGCCGTCGCGGCGCTTCTCGTTCTTTGGCAGGTCCACTGCGCCGCCGCCCGATACCTCCGACACGTCCTCTGTCCACTCGAACGGAGGCGGTCCTCGTACCGGACTGGGTCTTGGGCCGCCCAGCCTCACGCAGGAGGCGCTGGAGCACGCCGAGGCGGAGAACTCACTCGCTGCGCTGGACGCGCACGAGCGGACGCTTAGTGCGGAGATCGCACGGGGGTCGAGCAGCGGGTTCACCGAGATTGCACGCAAAAACCCCGGCAGCAGACGCGGCAGGCGGAGCGCCGCGGGGAGTGGCAGCAACGGGAGTACCGTCTGGAGCGCCGGGGAGGATGAGGATGACTGAGCTTAATAACTATGTTTTCTTGCATTTTGTTTGGTTCACGGAGTTAACTCATTTAATAATACGATGTACAGGTCGGAACACATTCTGTATATACCCTCATCCTATCAGTATATACTTTGCAGAAGTTATAGTTGAAATAATTCTCCAGCTCGAATGTGACATCATTTCAGATATTACCAGCCGTGAATCTGCCTTCAGGACATACACGAAAAGGCATTACTATTAGTGCTGCAGCAGGGTGTTTTGGGCATGCGTCCGAATCGTCTGGAATGGATTGGTAGAAAACTCTGGATTGGCAAGGATCAACGGATGTCGAAGTTTTTCCAGTTGCCTGGAAAAATGAGGTGAGTTTTCAGCTACGACAGAAGGACAAGAAAAACCTACAGGGCCCGCTGCCGCTGTGCTTTAGACAGCGGTACACCTTTGCCCTCACCAATCTGCCCGGGTTTTGGCTTGGCCTTTTTGGGTTGTGATTCGTGCTCAGGGATGTCTAATTCATCTGCGGCGGAGTCCTGGTGCAGGTCGACATCTTGCTCGCCTTCTACGGCTGCTAAAGCAGCTTGTATATCGTCGAGGCCACCAGCTATTTGCTCCTTGGCTTTCCGCTTTTGGCGTCGGGCATGGGATTTGGAGTACGGGGAGTGATTTGATTCAAGGCCTGCGAGTGGTTATGAGATACAACGAAGAAGTCAGCGACTCGGATGGCCAGGCTACTACTTATGCGTACGTTGGAGGAGAGCATCCCGTTTTAATTGCTGCTTCTCTTTCTTTTTGGGTCGGGGGACGCGCCTCGTCTTCCATGGAGTCCAGAATCTCTGCTGCCTTGACTGATTTCGTGAACTGGACACAGTCTCCCAATATGTAGGCCATACCGATTGCCCAGCAGCGACCCCCACATCGACATGCTCAACTGCATTGTCTTGCACAGCGAACTGGCGCTTCACGAGCTTCACTGATGGATCATGCGCCCCACGCGCTTCCGCCGCTCTTTGGGCTACAAACGGTACGGGTGAACGCGAGGAAGGACACATGGCTAATGGACCGACCATTTTGGAAGTAAGAGAAGGTAATTTGCTTCACAAGGCAATGCCGTCCCACGGCATTGCCTCGGAGTTTGAATAAAAAAGACGGCCGATCATCGGCAACTCCCCATACGTGGATTGTCGCATAGTTATTGGTTTCCGGGCGCGGAGGGATCCATTGAATGTTTTCAGATGATGTAATGGCCAGAATTTGAAGCTCTCGATGCAATTCAACACTTTCTCGAGCAGAGTGCAATTGATGGCTCGACGCTCGGATTTGTCTTTCAAACTCCGACCAACGCATACTCGTGACTACGTCTGAACGACTATCTTCAGAAAAGTAAGCTAACATAGAAAGCTAATCGAGCCTAGGACCTTCAGCTCAAGCAATGTACAACAATATTAGATTAGCGTATTTTCTACTCATGATCAGTAGAACCGAGCTCTAATTCGCCCTGCGAAGACCGCCCATCCTGTCCCTCATTTGAGAGTTCATCGTCAGGCACTCCTTCTCGTGCCTTGACTTTTTCGTTGTCCAGCCCCACCACCACGAAGCTAATCAACACTAGGATCGCGCCGAAGATTACCTGGCCGCGCGTAAACTTGCCCAGAATAAAGTCCCCGAGGACCGCGAGGGGTATCGTGAGACTCAGACCAACAGTGACCACAAGCGGCGTCGTTTTAAGCATCGCCAGGACGTACAGGTAGTCGCTGGATAACGTTATAGCCATCTGCAACAAACACAGTTGGAGAACAGCTTGAGCGGGAAGCACGAGGAACCCACATTTATTGCGAGTGCCGCGACGGCTTGCCTCTTCGGAAGCTCAAATGGTTCCGCGCCGATCAGGTGCAGGAATATGCCGATGGGCCAACAAGAGAGGACGTTGAAGAGGCCGACGAACCCAAAGAAGAGCTGCATGTCAACGCGGGACTCGGAGCGAATTCGGACTTTGAGCAGGATCACGTAGAGTGCGTAGAAAATGGCAGAGATGAGGGCAAGAGAGTCGCCCAAGACCGGGCGCGGTGCTAGTTCGACCGCTACGTGGGCGGAGGGCCGAGATGCAGCTCCAGCAGGCTGTTGCGGCTGCACAGAATCGGAGAGGGATACAAGGAGGACACCGCCGAAGCTGTGAACGGCATAAGGTACAGAAAAGTAACGCATTGACGACAAACCTGGTGAGGACGGCCCCAATTTTGGCCAAACTGAGCATTTCCACACGGAAGAACCGACCAATGCCCAGGGTGAAAAATCCTGAATACCATGAGTTGAATACGGACGGGAATATGTTAGCCACATCTCACCACTCATGCTGGAAAGGATAGTGGCACTGGCAACGCTGGTATAGTCGAGGGACGCATTAACAGCCCAATTAGCAATAAACCTGAGTATGCCAACGTTACATCGCAGTGGCTCAAACGAGGAGCACGGCGCACCAAAGGAAACAAAAAATGAATGCAAGTCTAGCGGTCTCGCGGATCGTCAGAGGCGGCACGTCGTCGTCTGACGACTCGAGTGGCGGGTCAATATTACTGAGGCCTGCGCACCAATATTCAGCAATGAAGTAGACGGGTGAATACGATGCGCACCTCCCTGTCCGCGTGAGGGTCAACAGCCAAGGGCTGGTATTGAGCCCTGGTGATGAGTGATATGAGTGCACCAGCAATGTCGCGAGCGGGCCGACATGCCTACCGCGTCGGACCTCATTGCTGTCCTCCCACCCTCGCCGTTTCCGCCACCACCGCCGCAGAAGGAACGGCACGAGATATAGCGCGAATGCACTTGTATTGAGATATGTGACACTGCGTGGCAATGAGTCGCGAGACAGGATAACGTGGGACCATACACATACAGGAAGGGCTTTTCAAATCCACCCTGGTACATCCCCTGCACCCTCCATCAGCCGGGCCTCACACACAGCACATGAGACAGACGATTGACCTGCGTGACAAAGTTGGAGGACGTCCATAGGATGACCACGATGAGGAGCAGCCCGATACCCAGTGCGTAGTCTCGCGTCGCCTGTAGTTGTGACAACGCCCGCCCCGGTGACACCGACTTGCCCCTCGATACGCTGCGCGGCCGGTGCACCGAAGCGGAGAAGGAGTCCATCTCAAGTGTATCTGCGGTGTCTTCAGCAGGAATCATTCATCGTCTGTTGTTGTGGTCAAGAGACCAATGCGTTACGTATCGTAACACCGAATATGCATGTGCAATGTACATGGTAAAAATACACAATGCGATGCCAGTAGGAATAGATAGACTGTTGAGTCGAAAAGAGATCCTCGTGCCGGAGAAATACGTTCAATAATAAGATAGACTATCGTGTGCGGGTTATCCCGACCACATCGCTGCTGCAGGGTGATACTTGACTTTCTCAAATATGCGGAAGAGGCTTATGACGAGGTTTGTGCAATATGCCAAAAGACCGAAAGCGACCAGACATATCAGCGCTGCGAGATGGGTTAGACTGTCATGTCAAAGGCATGTTAATCAGCGAGGTCTTGCCTAACTGATCGTCGCAACGCTTGTCGTCGCTGACAGGGTCCGAATCCGACTGAGGCCGGGGTATGCTGCTGTACCACGAGATGCTCGATGACGGCGTGCACGGGATAATCGAGGTGAAGAAGTTGTCACAGCAGAGCGACAACGCAGCGGACCACGCGCAGATGAATAAGACTTCAAAAAGAGTGTGTGCGAGCTTGGCGGACGTGCGCCAGAGGCCGAGGGGCCGGCCAAAGTATTCCAACTGTACACGACAACCGTCAGTGATCGGAAACAGTACGGGAAACGACATACGTAGATCGAAGACATGACGTGGACCAGGGTCGGAGGGGCAAAAATGATGACCAGCGTTCTGCGCCGTGATGAGTACCCACGGAAATAAACAGGGGGGCCGAACGTACGGTGAACTGCCCAGCTCACCCATGGTGTGCAAGCGGCGCTCGAGCAGTCGTATTCGGATAGCGATAGCGAGCGCAGTAGTGGTGAATGCAATATTTATTCCGCGAAACAGCTGAGCGCACGTGAGCGACAAGACCAGGTTAAAAGCACAAAAGCATACCAAGGGCACATAGACATTGGACAAGATGAATGCACGCAGACGCTTCCGCCGCCTGCGCCAGACAGAGGTGTTCTTGTTGGGGTCAGTCCGAAGATCCGAGTCGTCGTTGTCTGTGCCGCCCGAGTCTTCGCTATGGTGCCGACCAGGGGGACCCTGTGCGCCGACGCGGGACGTCCACGGCACATCCCAGCCAGGCGTCGCATTGTGCTGCAGAGTGAAGGACGCCGCTGGGGGCGTGGGGAGCGTGATGGAGAGATTCCAGTCCCGGTTTATCGAATTGACGCGGGTCTGCCGCTTGCGGGAGAAGGCGGTGCCGTCGCGCTGTGTCGGGAGCCACGAGATCGAACGATCCTTGAAAGAGACGCTCTTGCGGTCGGACTTTACGTGGGGCGAGAGGTACTGCTGCTGCTCCGGAGGCGGGGAGTCGCTCAGGTCGCGGGGGCGGATGAAGGCCCACCAGCGACTGGGCGAGTTGGACGCATACGTGGACTGAAACGAGGCGACCGACGGGCGGGACTCTGTCGCATGGTGGGTGTCCGTAAAGACCTCCTCCTTGGGCGAGGGGGGCTCATCCCGTGCCCAGGCTGTACAAAAGTGAGGAGACGCGCAGCCAGAGCGCAGCGAACACTAACGCGGGGAGGTGACGACGGAGACGGAGGGAAGCGGGGGCGGGGCGGGGCTGCGGCGGACACTGGGTGACGGGTTCAGCGTTGACGTCGACGCCCGTAAGCTCATGGCAAGAGGAGAGAGAGGTCACGCGGCTGCTTGTCCCGTGTATCGTGTCACTCTGAATCTTACCACCATGGAAGAGTCCATGATTCCATCCCTCTCCTCAGGCGCCATCGGCTCGCGCTTCGTCTCCCAGGACGACGTCGACACCGCAAAGGCATCCCGCTTCATCCGCCATCGAGTCCTTAACTTACCCCACTTCAGGCACGCCGCGATGAGCAGTGGAAGGCCGCCTACGCCCGTCTGGGCATGGAGCCGCCCCGCAGCAGCAGGAAGACGCCTTTGACGGCCGCAGTCTTGCGGAAGTGAGCACACCAAGTCACTCACAGACCGCGTATTGACGCGATTATTTTTCTCTTGGTGTGACGCGCGTAGAAACTCGCCGCCAACAAGGCACGTACATCCACACTCGTTCGGTGTCTCACTCTGACAACCATGCTAGATCGCAAAGCAGGAGGAATGGGAGGAAAAGACTAAGCTCGCCAATCAGTTCCGTGCCCTTGAAGAGGACGAAATCATGTTTCTCGACTCAGTACGCGAACGACAAGAGGAAGAGGAGCGGCAGCGCAAGGAGAAGGATGGCGTTGAAGTTCAGAACTTCAAAGAGTACAATCCTCTCCGCAGTTCCCGCTCGTATCTAACTCGCCATAGGGCTGTGGCCGCTCGCACCAGCGCAGTCAACAACCCTCCCCCACTCGCTCCCAAACCCCTGGCAGTCGCAGCGCCTCCCAAACCCGCCACCGCCGCAAGGAAGAAGGGCACTCTGAAAGGTGTTGTGGTCAAGAAGAAGATCAAACCCACTACGACCGAGAAGGACGACGACCAGCCGGACACCAAGCGGCGTCGTGTATCAGAAACTTAGCACTCTGCATGTATTGTATCTATCCCCGCTTCGTCACAGGACCCGGTGTAGGCGTCCAGCGGACGCGATTGAGATCTTGCTCCTTCTGCTTCGTCCCGTCCCAGCACGCAATCTTGTCCATCGCCTCTGCTCTCCTCGCAGCAGCAGTCGTCCCCATCGTACTTCGGTCCAATAGCCGTCTGGCCGCAGGTGTCAGGTTCCCCGCCGCCTCTGAACGCCGCGGCGTCCAACTCGGTGGTGCCATCGTCCCCTTCTTGGCCGTGCTACCGCCCACCGGTGTGCGTGAGTAGCCTGGAGTCCGTCCACCCAGTCCTAAGAGCCCTGCCTTGACGCGCAGGCTCTTTGACGCGTTGTTGGAAAGTCTGTGAGAGATGGCCTCGCGCGACGACGGGGCCGGGATGTGGAAGGGCGTACTCGGTGGTGGTAGGTCGTCAGACTGTGATATTATGCGCGGTGTCGCGTTGAGCGTTCCCCATGTCATCAACTGTTTACAGCCGCCGGGCCCAGTTCTGATGGCGTCGGTGAGGGGAGATTCGGGACCAGCGAAAAGTTGTTCATTGTAGGTGATTTCGGTCGGTCTGCGGACAAGTGAATAAGATGCAAAATACACGGCAAGCAGACGTACAAGGAGTGCCCATGATAGCTGCATCGATGCGGCTCCGTGTGGGGCTGGGTGGCGCAGACATGGCGCGGGAACTTGAGCGCGAGTCATCCTGTTCTGGTAGACGGGTGCTCCCATGGACAATGGCCCTAGGGTCCCCGCTGGCCTCTGCAGGCCGAGTGTGATATGGAGAGTCATCTGCGTCGGGCGGGAACATGAGCGTGTTGCGAGCCTAGGCAGCACTTGAGACGAAGTCAGACACAAAGAAATGAGTCATACCTTGAACTTCCAGCCATCCACGCCAGCAGATCGAGTGTCTTTCTGGGGTGCCATAACGTCCACCGCAGTGGCAGGATCCGCCACAGTAAGAGCGAGCTTGTCCTTCTCCTCGCCCTCCTCGTCCTCGCCCTCCTTCTCCTTTCCCTTGCCTTTCACATCCTCAATGAGCCCAGCGGACCTCGGCGCCTCGATGAGAAACCTCTCCCGCACGCCAACGACGCTCTGCGGCTCGATGAGGAGCCGCTCCCGGTCGACAAGCAGGCGCTCGCGCTGCTCCTCCACGCGCTTCTGAGCGTCCCACGCCCAGCCCCACTTCTCCTTGCGCTTGCGATTCTCCTCGTCGAGGATCTGCGTGAAGCTCGAGTTGTCCTCGGACGTGTAGCGCGCCTGGAAGTTGTCGAGGCTGAGATCCGTGTCGTATCGCGGCCGCTTGGCGGGCGCCTCGCCGCGCGGCGTACGTAGGGGCGTCTCGGACGGCCCGGCGCCATACGGGGTGCGCGCGGGCGTCTGCGGAGGGCGCTGGGGCGTCGCGGCGATTTGCTCGAGGCGGCGGACGGAGGCGTTTATGAGGTGGGGGTCCTGGGATCGGAGGGCGTCGAGGTAGCCGTTGGTGGCGTCGATGTGGACGAGGGATGGGAAGAAGTCGCGTGCGATTATCTTGGACAGCGAGTCCATGTACTCATCTTCCTCGAGTACCACTTGTCGGTTCAATGAGCGGGATGGCGCAGACATGTCAGAAAGCACGTGAGTTACCATCACAGTTGATGAAAAAGTTTCCAAAACGTAAAAACATAAGATACAATTCTACATAAGTACATTAGAATCCCCCCCTCACATCCCCGCTGCGCTCCCCGAACGTGGCCGCAGCCCCGTCCGTCCCCGTCCCCGGCGCTCTTGCGCCCGCCCGTGCTGCTTGGCCGCCCGATCCGGCTCTGCGACAGCAATGACGACGGGCCCGCCTTCGACGCCCGCATCGTGACGTTCGCGTGTAGCCCCGGTATCTGCGGAAGCGTCTTGCCAATGTCGCCGAGCTTGGGGCTCGTGGCCGACGACGGCGTGCCTGAGCCCGACCGCGGCGCGGAGGCATCGTCGTCGGCCGGTCACGCGGCTCGGGTAGCGGCGGGGGCGGCATCGCAGACGTGCTGGCACCCAGCGACGACCGCTTCGAGTATGGATTGGGGCCCGAAGGGCCTGTGGATCGCTTCAGTCCGCTCGTGACTGCCGTCGAAGAGTGGGCATACAACCCGCCAGTCGGAATTGGTAGGAACGTCGGAGTGGAAGGTCGGGACGAGGAGGAAGATGAGGGTAGGGACATTGTGGTCGAACCACTCGAAAGTCGTGATTGAGGTCGTTTGAGACCCGTCGTGGGCATGGTGCTCTGGTTCAAAGGATTGGATTTGGTAGTGGCGATGGCCGTTGGGGAGACGGCAGAAGTGGATGCTGCTGGGCGGAATGGAATCATACCAAGGGGGCTGGATGCTCTTCGTCTTTCACCCGCTTTCGGTTTCGGTGGCGATGGCGAATCTTCCATAATGAGAACCCATCCAGCCGAGTCCCGTTTCTTACTCTTGTCTGATTCGCTTTCGCTGCTGTGCTTGGGTTGATCGACGCTGCGACGGGTCGTCGTGAAACTCTCCCAGCTGGACCGGACGGAAGGCTTGCTGGAGTTGGCCGTAGTCCCGTTGACCATGGTAGATGCAGCAAGCGCATTCGCGCTGGGGCGGCCGGTAATACTGCCCATGCGCAGTCGGGGAACCCGCGTGTGGATTTTCTGCTCGAGATTCCGTACGCGTGCACGCATCTCCGAGACCATCTGTACACCCTTGTTCTTGGAGGCCGTGCTGGACGTCGAGTTGGTGCTCATGGTTGACGGGTTGCGGCCCGCAGGTGGACGACAGGCCGGTGACCGCGGGCTCGAACTATAAAGGGAGGGAAGAGTACTGGAACGGGCTATGCCAGAGTTCGGTGGCGTGGAAATGCTGGATTTGTAGGTCGCAGCACCCGAACGGTTGATCAGAGCAGATTGGCCCTTGGCCCGTGGGGTAGTATCTATAGAGGGAAGGCTATCTGTGCTGGGAGACAGATCCTCGAGCTGAAGGTCCGGGGGGCAGGGGTACTGAGAAGATCGTCGTCCGACTGGGCAGCCACTTGCGGAAAGACAGAGGAGGGGGTGATGGAGGTGTTGTCAGACGCGGAATGGGCTGCCAATTGGTCTTTCAGTATGGAGACCTCTACGTTGGCATCTGGGGACAAGTTAGAAGCATCCTGGGATACTATATGGCGCGAGATCACCTCTTAATTCGTCTTTGAGCCGCTGACACTCTTCCTCCAAGCTTGCCTTGTCCAGAAGCTCGTGTTCAAGGAGTATCTTCTCCTCCAGCGCCCGCGAGTATTTGGACTCGATATCTGCCAAACTCGAGGACACGGCCCGCTCTGTTCGCTCCAAATCGTCGTTGCCCATCTCTAATTCGCGCAGCTGAACCTTTACTTGCTGATGCTCCTGCCGCAGCTTGTCCAGTTCCCGCTGGAGGGTGGTGGTTGTCGTGTTGTGGTTGGTCTGGAGCGACATGAACTTTGACTGCAGGGCCCAAGTTAAACAGTGGTCCGATATCTAACAGGGGAAAGAACGCGCCTTCCAATCGTCCCGCTCGTTCTCCGCGCGGGCGACCTTGACCTTGAGGTCCTGCTGGGATTTCTCTGTCCGTTGGAGTTCCGCCTCAAGCTCGGCCTCGAGCTCCCTGCTCGCAACCTGGAAGTCGTCGAGCTCAGCGCGGGTCTCTGCGAGCATGTCGGCAACCTTGACGGGGATGAGTGTTGCTACAGCTGGGTGCGACAGGACATTGACCTCATTGTACTTTTCTCGCCAGTCGTTCGAGGAGGAGTAGCTTTATGGACGATGAGCGCCGCAGCAGACAAGTGAGGGGACCGCGTACCTGAGCTGGTTGTCATCGAGGGACATGAGTCTGTCCCGGCGCAAGGGATCTGTGGGGGAGAGCACGGCAGTCATTAGCACCTCGGTTACCAGAGCCAAGTTCGATATAATTGTCTATTTGGCGGTGGCGTGGGGAAATAACAGGAATTTATTATTCTGGCTTTGCACACTTGCGTTTCTCCAGCCTCCCCGTCTCGGGACAACGCATCTCCTTCCACGACACCGGCACCATCGTCTTTCCCGCCTCGCTCACCGCAAATACAACCCCCAGGTCGTTCCGCGCCGTCGTCACAAAGTAACTGCGCGTGTCACCCAGCGAAATCTGGGGATGTCAGTAGTGGCAACGACGACGCGCCGCACTCACCACAACGCCGCGCACCACGTCGCCACCGCGGAACGAGTCACCGATCTTGACGCGGTCCTTTTCTGTCGCGCGGACGTCCTGCGTGCGGATCACGCCCGTGAACTCTTCGCCTGCCGGCAGCGGCACGCCGTCCACGACGGAGATCGAGAGTGTCGCCTGCAAGGGCGACAGCCGGGTGACTGCGCCCAGCACGACCGAATTTATGGCGGGAGGGCGGGGGCGGACGCGGGATATGGACAGCGTCTATTCTGTACATTCAATAATAGACTACAAAAAAATGCGTTGCACAGACCGAACCCTCCTGCTGCGGGACACCGACTAGGCTGGCGTGGGGCTGCGCGTCCCTGAGATATATGCCGTCCCCGAGCTGGGGGACGGGGGCGCCGCGGGGCAGAGGAATGGGCTGGCCAGGGAGACAAGTGGAGGTGGTGACTGTTTGCATGAATTATTTGCCTTGACGCGTCCGTCCCGATCCGACTTTCTGCTTGCCATTATTTTCTTACGGCCGTCCGCTCACCATGGCCTCCCTTGCTCGCATATTCGCCCGCCGTATGCTCTCCCCGTTTTACCAGGCGTCGCTGACCCCCTTCAGGCCTCCATGTCTCCGCACGGAGGAGCGCTCTCGCCCAATTCAATATGCCTGCAATGAGTCCCACCATGACCGAGGGCGGCATTGCGTCCTGGAAGAAGAAGGAGGGCGAGACCTTCGCGACCGGCGACGTTCTGCTGGAAATCGTGAGCTCGCAACCAGCCCCACCTCTCTCTCCGAGCTGACACGGGCCATAGGAAACAGACAAGGCTACAATCGACGTAGAGGCGACTGAAGATGGTGTTCTTGCCAAAATTATTGCAAGTCCCATACAACTCTGTTCTCTTCAGCAACCTGACGGTTTTTTCCAGGCCCAAGATGGTGCCAAAAACGTCCAGGTTGGCGCTGCCATAGCCATCGTGGCAGAGGAAGGCGATGATCTCTCTGGTGCCGCAGATATGGCGTCCAGCGCATCTTCAGCCTCTCCACCAAAGGCTGAGTTGGCATCCGAGTCTCCTAAGGCTGAAGAATCTGCTCCTCCCCCGTCAAAACCGACCTCCAGCCCGCAATCAAAAGAGAAAGCAGACCTTCCATCTGGCAACCGTATATTTGCGTCCCCGATTGCCAAAAAAATCGCGTTAGAGCGCGGCATTCCTCTGGGAAAGCTGACCGGCTCTGGGCCAAGTGGCCGCATCATTCGGGAAGACGTGGAGAAATACAAGCCGTCGTCCGAGTCCGCTGCCGCAACCACCTCTACCGCGTCACAACCCCCATCCGCCCAGCTTCCCGACTATGTTGACACTCCCGTCTCCAACATGCGCCGCACCATTGGCGCCCGTCTGACCCAGTCCAAGCAGGAGCTCCCGCATTACTATGTCACGGTCGATATCAACATGGACAAGGTTCTCAAGCTGAGAGAGGTCTTCAACAAGACTTTGACTGAAAAGGACAAGTCGTCGAAATTGAGCGTCAATGACTTTATCGTCAAGGCTGTGGCGTGTGCTCTGGCCGATGTCCCTGAGGTCAACTCAGCATGGCTCGGAGAGGTCATTCGGACGTAAGACGATCCTGATTTTCGCTCTTTTTATGTCCTCAAGGTCATATTCTTCAGATACAAGAAGGCTGACATTTCTGTCGCGGTCGCTACTCCTTCCGGTCTCATTACTCCCATCGTCAAGGATGCTGGCTCCAAGGGTCTGGCCACTATCTCTTCAGAGACCAAAGCTTTGGCGAAGAAGGCGCGTGATGGAAAACTGGCCCCTGCTGAATACCAGGTACTTACCGTTTTTCGCCTCGTATCTCATCTCGTATCTCATCCTCATCTTTCTTTCCTTAGGGCGGGACATTTACCATCTCCAATCTCGAATGTTCGGTGTCTCCCACTTCACGGCCATCATTAACCCTCCCCAGTCGTGTATCCTCGCTGTCGGATCGACAGAAGCTACCCTCATCCCCGCGCCGGAAGAGGAGCGTGGGTTCAAGACAGTGCAGATCATGAAGGTCACGCTGAGCTCCGACCACCGGACTGTAGATGGTGCTGTGGCCGCCCGGTGGATGGCAGCGTTCAAGGGTTATCTCGAGAACCCGCTGACCTTCATGTTATGAACGGTCGGCGCGTAGCGCATATGGGCTATAAAAATTCCTTTGTCCGCATGGCTTCATAGATTCAAGCTTAATTGAGTATACACATCTTGTTCCCTCCTGCACTCGGGTTGAACCGGCGGGGCGTCCCTGTTTCGCCCGACCTTGTTACCGAAGACACCAGCAGTCACATTGTCATGTGCTCTAATCGAGTCCACATTTTTCCATCTTTCATGTCCACTGTTCAGCACTGGCTCCGCTGTGTCCTTGCCTAATGTCCGCGCATCTCTCCGGAGAGACGGTTCACGATGCTGCGCACCGAATCGAAATGATACGCCAATGGGCGGTCGACTGTCAAAATCTTGCAGCGCTGACCAGAGAGCAGCTTACGACCGCCCAGGCAGAATTGGAAGTAGGTCGCGATCACAAGGAAGCTCTGTCACGAATTTGACACGCAATATTGTGGATTTAGCTTTCCCGATGCGAGAATACCGCGCTAAGATCGCAAGTCAATCTTTTGAATGAGGCCAACGGTGTCTAATCCCTTTTGTAGCGAGTTAGAGGTCTCGAAAGCGGATTCCAACGCGTATCGAACTGACTCTCTGTGGCTTGGAGGCGAGGTCGATGATTCTCTCAGTGTTTCCGGACTTTTTTCTCACATCCCTCCAGTTGACCTGCCGAGAGGAGATGATCAACGCACAAAACGCTGTCATCAAACGTCTGCAAGACAATAATGTAGACAATAATGTAGACGTAAGAACCTATCAACTGCTGGTTGAATCCTCCCGACAGCTTCGTGCCCACCTGGGAACTGTGGAATCCCAATTACTCGACCAGGTATATCTCCCTCGTTTTGATTGTGAATCTTGTTTTAACCATATCACGATCTACTTGCAGAAAAATGCGTATATTGATTTACAACAAAAGATGGATGTTAGTATTTCTCCCTTACTGTATTTCATGCCTGCTTCATGTTTATACAGGAACAACGTGTGCGAGAGAAAGAGCTTCAGGCTGAGATTGTGTCGTTAAGAAATCAGGTGGCTATCCTTCACGATGTTCTTCCGCCTTCGATCTCAAAGTATGTCAACCCCAGGCGCGCCATGACCAGTGTGTTTGCACACAGGCAAATCCCGCCTACGAATATGTTCAAACTGCGCCAGGAAATCTGACCCCGGCTGCTCAACCTGTGGTTGCACCTCAGGTTACAGCAGCGCCTTCGTCCTCCTCGACTACGATCACTCAACCAAATGCGGTTGCTTCGCCCAGCAAAGGACCTTCGACAGCTGTACCCGTTGCGAAAACAGAACCAGACGAAGACGATATCATCATTGTTCAATCGGAAAATCCCGAAAGCTTCCTCACACCTATACCCGAGTCTCGATCCAAGGAGCTCCAGGAATTTCCCGAGTTTGTCCCCGATAGTGTCGACAGTATGGTGCTCAGCCGTGGGCACCTGGCGACCAGAATTGGGGGCAACATTCAAGGAGTCATCGCCAGGTCCGACACATCACGAATTTGCTTTACCCTATCCTGGACTCACGTTCTCCTCTGTCTACTGTCTAGTATTAGCGACGAAACTATAACCGACCTGGCAGTAGAGTGCAACGTACGAAAATATCTGTGTCCAAACCTCACCATGAATCCGTGGTGTCCGACCTCGCCTGGCCAACATGGGTACATGTTTGTGGGTCTGGGCAGGGAAAACAACACATTTTTACAGCCCGAGCATCTCAGCTTGTTTTTGTCGGTTCCACCACTCGCCGTACGGAGCGAGAAGCGCCTGGCGGCTGGCCGTAAAAGACCACATACCTCTGACGGTAGTTCAAGGCTGGAAGTCACCTACTTGGGTCTATACGAAGTCTGCCGCGTGGCTCCCCTTACCATCGCCGAATGGAAGACGCTCTCATCTTGCGTGCGTTTTCATGGCAGTTTTAGTTGCACCATTGATGTCTTCTCCAGGTACAACACCAGTACTCGATTACAACTTCAAGCAAAGGGAGTGCCAAGGGCGTGGGCACCCACGTTGGCCGGGGCCCCGCACAGATCCGCGCTGACTACGACTCTGGCTTATTGTCAGTGCCCTGCGTTCGCCTGAAATGCATTGGCTTCGATGAGACGCTCTATGCTGGCCTATTGGTGCCTACTGGCGGCCGTAAACGAAAAGCGGGATCGGTGTTCTCGGACGGTCGGCCAAAGCGCAGACAGGCCTTTCTTACGTAATCCATATTTGTGCTTGTACTTAGTAATAACGTACTTATCCTTAATCTTACTCTGAATGATAGGTGTTAGCCGGCAAGCGGCGGGGCACAAACAGACAGTAGGAAAGAATCATGTTGCAGGTAGGTAGAGAGACGAGAAGTAGAGTACTAGTACAATAAGAGCGCGGTAAATTTATTGATTCGTTAGTGGGAGTCTTCAACAGATGGACCTGCATTGACGCGCTTCGCCTGGCTCCCCTCGGGCTCTTCACTTGCGCGGTGTTTATTAGTTTCAGCTGGCGTCTCGAGCTTGTCGTTGATTACTGAGAATTACATGTCAGTCGGGACAGTCAAGGAAGATCAGGAGAGTTACGTTGGTGCTCGAGATTCGAAGGACCAGCCGCTGGCGTGGAGATGGGAGGAGTAAAGAAGGCTACTGAACGCTGCTGTTGCTCATGAATCTCGACGGCGGACATCGCAGCCGGGCGGTAAGGTTTGTTCGTGGATTTCTTGTATGGGCTGGGAGGTTGCTGGGCCTTCGCGCGTAAAATCACCACTTGAACAATCTCACCTGCGTGAAAGGGTCAGAGGAGAATAGTCCGAGGAATGGAGACACACCGACGAAGGAGTCGTCAGGACCACCGAAGTTATAGTGGAGGAAGCGGAAAGAGCATTCTACCAAGGCACCTTTCATCTTGGCAGGGATGTCGACGGGGTCAACACGTTTGTGGTCGGTGTCGTAGACGGGAAAATCGCGAATGGTGTACTCCTTCACATTTTTTCCAATTCACCGTGCAAATCGACATGTACAGGCCATGTGGAGATATCAGCTGTTTCGTCTGATGGATAGTAAGTCAATAGACAGGTTGAGGATATGGAATATTTACCGGCGCCTGGGTCTTTGTCCTGTAAAAAAAAAGGAAGTATTGAGGAAAGAGAAAGATGACGTGGATAAAGACGGCGCTAACCTTGCGTTCAAAAACAGGAGTAGCAAATCGAAACACTTCCTCTGAGCCATCTTCAACTATAAACCATTTGTTGACACCCGACTTGGAAATGCTTGTTTGGTATTTCTTGAAAGCATTGATTTTGACGGGAAAGTCGACAGAGAACGTTGGGTCCTCTACGGAAGCGAACATCAGTGGGCTGGCTATCAGATTCAAGCTAAAGTACCGGGTTTATTAACCAAGAAAATATTTCGCTTCGGCAAGCTTTTTCGGGTATGGACCCCCAGGCATGTGGTTTCCAGCGGGAGAAAGAAATATCTTGGACTCCGAGACAACACCAATCACAATAGCCACAGCGTGGGTGTGCCGCCGGAGCATCTGGATCGTGTGGACCAGGGAGAATTTCACTTAAAGTGTGTCCGGCCATCTTTGACAAACATGAAGGAGGATGGGAAGAGTGACGCAGCAGCGTACTGTTTGGTGCGTACGAGGGTGTTGCGGTGAAAAGGTGAGCTGAAAGGAGGCATTGTTGGAGAGATGGAGATGGGAGGGCCACGGTGTGAAGGGACTTATATGTGGTGAGCGCGGATTATGCGGTGTGAATAAGCACGAGAGAAAGGCGTGGGACCCAAGGGAAGGGAATGAAAGTATGAGCTGACTTAGGTGATTGAAATGCAGGGTTGTTGATGTAGAAAAGGTCGCTTGAAAAAAGAAAAAGTCACCGCTTTAACAGCAGGTGATATCGAACAATGGCCGGACAATTGGTTAATCAGGTTGACTTGATACAGATATAACTATGTGTGGTTAATGAATGCCAGAACGTCTGGAAAAAGCAGCCAGGATTTTTAGATTTGCAATAAAAGACGCACATGAGTGGAAACTAAAAACATCTTGTAGCAAAGCAGTGGCTGGCGTGTCAGCTGAGTTTTCAAAGTTGTCGAACACTTAGGATCGAGATCAGTGCGGGCATAGAAATGGAAAGAAGCGTACAACGGAGAAGGAGGTGGAAGTGGGGAGTGTGTCTGAGCTGGTGTTCGACTTGGGGGTTGTTCATTTGGAGCCAGCGAAGGGTGGGCAACGCGGCGCGGTTGACAGTTAGGACCGTCATTTCATCGATGTTGCGTGGAGGAGCAACAAGATAGACTGTTACAAACACAGTAGATGGCGGCATGAACATGATACAGAGTGTTCCAGAGTGCATTCAAGCTGCAGTCAACATTTAAAGGTGTTTTAAAGGCTTGAAGTAGCCTAGGCTAGGATACTCTTGAAGGAATGTTGAAGTCTGCTCTGGGTTAGACCAGTAATAGAAACCAAGTAGTCGGTTTAATTGAAAAGGTTAAAAGTTTCTTCGTGAGAGAAGATTGAGACCAAGAAAGGCAACGGTCCATTACATATTGGCAGCAGGAGCAGCATGGGTGAAAGAGATGTGGAGAATGTCGATGTCGAGACTGGAAGGGTGAGCATCAATTTGAAAGGGACGAGTCACAGTAGTGATAGTAGTGACGTCATGCAGCCGGAAAATGTCCTTGAAATTTGTTGAGGATGGGGGTCCCCACAGATATTTAGAATTGGTCTTAAATGATTTTCTCATAAGAGTTTGACATTTTGTCTCAGCCACTGAACACCAGGCCATTCCTCGTCATCGAGTTTAGTTCTCTGGGAGAGCGTGTGAAAAAAATCGATGGCTCTTGATCTTATCACACAGCCACTTGGACGCTCTCAAAAATCTTGGCTATAAAAACGCTTCAAGTTAGCGGGGGAGACTTACCAGAATTTCAAGAAAATTCATGGAGCTAAATTGCGCATTTTTTAAAATCCTAGGCCTGTCTCTGTGAACAGCACTGTGAATCTGAGTGGAAAGGAGCATTTTGTGAGTAATTTTCCCGAAAGTGCCATTTGCATGGAAAACACTTGGAAACACTCAGAAAAAAAGTCACGCAAAATCTTTTCGGGCCTTATAACTTTCAACTGAGGGAACTTTTCGTGAATCTACTTAATAAAAACTGCTCTTAGGGTTCATATCTAAGACTTGTATAATCATGAAGTTATTTCGCTCATCGTCGAGTGTGATGTTGTGACATGTGACTGCTGACATAAGGGTGTCGGGAACTCACACCCTCTATCTTAGCGGTTGAGGTCCCAGCACGGTATGCAGGTGGGAGACCTCTGCATGGCATGCTATTAGGTATGTCCCCTTCATTTTGCCCTTGCACACCCCATCTGATAGCACCTACAGGCCTCGCAGGACTGCCTGGATCCTTGAGACAACACCAGACACCTACGTTGCAGCGACAATGCACGCAGCACCAAGACCAAGTCTATGCATTATTGTGTATTACCCCCATGTACACAATGCAGACAGCACAGCCAAACCATGCATGCAGGCAGCGTCGACAGCACCTCAACTCCTCTCAGACGCCCGTAACTTGGTGTGCATGTCTGAGTAGCAAGGAGCTTGTCAAGCTGCTCAACGTGTCCGAGGTGGACAGTTTCGGGCTGGGTTTCCAGGTGTGGTGCATCCTTCACTGCCCTTTCCTTCTCGGTGCTGCTGACCCACCACTGCCAGCACGACATCGACAACTGCCTACCCCGAACAAGTTCCCCTCCATCAAGTGATGCCATCATGTCGTACT
>JARGXW010001265.1:0-27140 GCA_029204085.1 Mycena sp. CBHHK59/15
GCATGATCAGACAGAAGTATGTGGGTTAATGCTCACCGATACTTCTTGTTGGTCACCGCAGATAGCGACGGAAGCACAAGACTTTTCGCACAAGTTTCTTCTCAACCACTTCTAACCGTTCAGCAAATAAGTCACGAGTTTTGCTGTAAGACATGATCTCAGCCTGGATGGATTCCTCCATAGAATACTTCAGGCTATTCAACAAGCCATCAACTGTCTTTTCGGTGATTGCATGTCAGTGTGACAAGTCCCAGTAGACCGGTAGTGGCAGTTTTGACAGGACTATGCAGATGTCGTTTATCCACAAGATCTTATGTTGTTTGGCGAGATTTAGGGAATCTCCTAGCCCATCGGCCGCTAACCGGCATTTGTTTTCAGGTAGTCCTTGGTGCTGGGCATCATTGTTGAGCAGTACTAGATGCCAGAGATAATTGACCAATTGTTTGGCTCTACGGTAGCGGATTGGTTCCAACCCAGTCTCAGAAAGCAGTATTGCGGTCATGGATCTCATGTTTAGTCCCAGCATCCTTCTGAGGTAGTGGTGTTGGACCGCCTCCTTTTCGGCCAATCTCAACGCGACCAAGTCGGGGCAGATATCAGCCCCGGAGATTAGATATGGATCAACTCTTGCCATGTAGAGCATCCGCGCATCCCAGACCGGTGTTATATCTGTGCATCTTGATTCCGGTCACACTCCAGTCACACTCCGGTTTCCGGTAAACCGGAGTATCTCGGAATGATTCGGATCATCTCGGACCATCGGGCCTTTGACGCTACAACACTTTACTAAGTGTTTTCCCGTTTATCCGTACTTCTGTTCTTCTGACTTATTGTCTTGGACTTCTCTTCTCATGGTTGATTACATAACCATCACTTCTTCCGACACCATCTGACTCCGGTCGCATGAATCCCTTATTGTCCTTTATTCCTGACTTACCAATCCTTCCCACCATTATTGTCTTTCCTCCTCTCATTCCTTTTTAGTATCAACAATTAGTTTGGTAGTATAAATATGTCTTAGATACTTCCAGTACTTCATCTGGTAAATTAATGTTGTTTCTGTGTTTCCTTTCATGGACTGAGTCTCAACTTCTCATCTCGTCTGCGACTCGACTCCGGGGTAAACTCAGTACCCTTGGATGTCTTCTTCTTCATTCGATCTTCCTTCCGGTCCACTTCCAGTCCACCTCCGGTTGTCCCTCGGACTTCCGGTCCATTACCGGTCTTCCAGTTCATCTCCGGTCCACCTCTGGTTGACCCCCGGACTTCCGGTCGACCACCGGTTGCTCTTCTTCGCCATTCTGGCCCTTCTCTCATTTCGGCTCCTCCCCAGACAGTCGCACACCCTTCTGAGCTGTGGTGCTTGCGAGAAAAGCCGACTTCTTGACTCCAGTCCTGTTCTGGTTATCCGGTTCATTTTCCGGTTCCGGAGCTCCGCCGGGCTGGTCATCTTCATTCCGGCTCAGGATATAACAACCGGCAAATCTCCGATGAAGTGTCTCACGACCAGGCATGCATTTGCCATGTTCGAGGCCTTCTCCGTGTATACTCCATGATGCTCCGAGTAAATGTCTTTCGAACGGAAATCATGCCAGATACTGACATATTTCATTACTGACACCTCCTTCAGTCTGCGTCTGTTCGGCTTGAACTCGAGTTTTCCCTTTGGTATGACCCTGGCAATTACCCATTTGCACTTGATCTCTTAGACCTCACAACCGATGTCTCCCATCTGCCTGGCAACATCTGTTAGCTTGTCTTAGAAGCTAACAGGAGAGCCAGCATCAATCAGGAGATCATCGGCTTGCTCGAGCTTGGGAACTGCAGCACCGTTTATACAAACATCTTCGGGGAAAGAGGAGAGTTTCAGCAACCTCAGGAAGACGTTCCAAAGGTATGGCGATGTTGGGTCACCAGTGAGTAGGCCCAGGAACAACTGGAACACCTCGGAGAGTTGCCCGTTCAGTCTCACCATGTAAGCCATCTGGTCATATAACATCATTATCCAATCGATATAGGGCCCCCAGATGCCATCATTTTGAAGCTGATTCCATAAGACAGCGCAGTTTGTAGCCGGGAATGCATTTTTGAGGTCAACATAGCCCAGAAACAGTGGCCGTCCGTCTGCCAAGGCGCAGTCTGCCATCACCCATAGCAGGAATGAATTATTATTTGTTCGGTACCCTTCATGGAACCCGTTTTGCGACCTGGGAATCAAGCCAGCATCCTCAGAGTACTCTTGGATCTGTCTGTCCAGTATGAGCATCAAAACTTTGAGCAATGCGCACTCCAGAACCACCAGACTGCGGCTTTCGGGGTCCAAAGGATCTTTCCTCTCTTTAGGAGCCCGATGACCAAGGATGCAAGCCAGATCAACAGCACCGATTTTTTATCAAGGCAAGCTTGGAGCAGGTCTCACAAGGTGTCATTCGGCATAGCCAGAATATCAGTGTACATGAAATCATAAACACCAGCTGTGCTTTCCGACCTGTGCTTTTTTATGTGATCATTGACCCATTCCACATCTTCTAGACTCAATTTTCACGAGAAGCTTTGCTTCGGCAACATATCGACATTATCCTTTGGCAAGGTATCAGCCAACTGCTGTTGTAACTGTAGCTGTGGCATATTGAAGGATGCTGGCGCTACTGCTGGGAAGTTCATTCTGGCTTTGAATGTTGCCATCAATTGATCAATTGAGACCTGCAGTCGCTTCGGGCGTGGGTCTTTCCAGCTATGCATCAATCGCCAGAAGTCCCCTGTGTTCCTGCCGCACGCCAAGAGTTTATCTCTTTGTTCCATCTGAAGCCGTCAAGTTCTCTCGCGTCCTCAATGACTGTTGGATTCCATAGATTCCCGCAGCACAGGTACTTCATCTGGGCGTTGTTTGGGTGTTGTATACTCAGGTAGCGTCGTTGAAACATTTGGCATTCCTAGCGGCGGCGTGTCAGGCTTCACAAGGGTCCATGGTAGGTCCACAAGGTTCCAGTAGGCCAACTCATTCTGTGTTTCATTTGCTCCAGCTTTCACAGCTTGGTCTGCAATGTCACCATGCACGTGTCCTATATGGGCGGCGATCCACGCAAATCTTGTCGGCACCAGCCTCCCTGCCAGTAGTTTGACCACATCTCTCAGGATGTCACCATTGATGCACTTCCACCCTAGATCCGTGTTTGTGCCTGCCTAGTAACACATGTGCCAGATAATATATTCCAAGTCCATGTAGATCGTGAGTGTTCATCTCGGGTCCGCATGTAGCACAGCTCTTAACACCGCATAGATTTCTCCTCGGTTGTTCGATTGCAATGGGCCCGGGACATGTAGGGCTTCGTTGTATGGATTATTTTCCCCCCAGAAAACTCCAGCCACTGCCCGCGCATCCCCCTTTCCGTTGTTATAGCAAGAGCCATCTGTATAGACTGCCGTCATGGGGGTGTCCAAATAGACATCGCCGTACAGAGCTCTAATTTTTTCCTCTGGAGTTTGTTTCCCTTTCATTGCCACTTTGCACATTGTGTCCAGGGTTGGATCACCTTGCGAGAGAACTGGATTGGGTCTGTCAACACGCGGCAGGTGGGGAATGCTTTGGATTAGCCTTCTGTCTAGTGTTAACACGACTGGCATGTGGTCAGACCAATCGTCTTTAAGGTTTGGTGATGGTTCCACAATTGTTACGTGTTTAACCATCCCCAGCATTGACTGGGACACAATTGCATAGTCTACCATTGCTTTTCCAGGTTCCTTATCCTCACCCCTTGAGTGGAACGAGGTGAAGCGACCTGGGGACAAATTTTCCAGCTTCGTGCCGTTCAAGATCAAGAGTTGGCAATTCTTTCAGTTCGCTAGAAGTTTCCGCCCTCTTGTAGATATAGTTTTGTCCGATGATAGGCACAGTAAATCAGTATCTGCGGCCGTCTCGGAGCCCGTCCGTGAGTTGATGTTGCCAACAAGTGCGATAGGTTTTGTGTTGTCTGATGCAGCACACAGAGTGAGGGTTTCCCAGATGCCCCAATAACCCAGCAAGTAGGTAGATCTAGCACCAAGATGTCATGTGAGGACAGGATAGATTTTTTCGCCACAATATTATCGCGGATCAGTGCTGCAACTCCACCCTCTCTGCATGGCTGTCCCATATACTTACGGGAGATAGCCACACAGTAAAAGCCCTTTGGCACAACTAGACTGTCCTTGTCTTCTTGTAGAATGTGAGTTTCTTGGAGTAGCACTATGTCGTGACATGAAATGTCTGCTACAAAATCAGGGCTGATAAGCTTAACAGATAGGTCACCATCGATATTCCAAGACATTATAGTAAATTCATTTTTACTAGTAAGTACTTGGAGACGGCTGCTACCAGTCATACTACTGTCAGCCCCTCTCAGTTTCCCGAGAGGGCCGCAATTTCTTTCTCCCGCACGCTTAAGCCTGATCCACTGCCGCTCGTGCTCCCCCCGAAATTGTTCGTGGTGAGAGTCATCGAAATCTTTGGGAGGAACCTCTCCGCCTCAGCAGCCCAGCGGCAGACTAAGGTTGTCGTGTCGGAGTTCTTGACAAACCCGATGAGAAGGTAGGTAGCGTCCTTCTCAACGAAGATGATTGGCGGCATAGCTGGACTCGAAGACCACTGCAATCATCCTTTTAAAGATGCTAGCAGGGGTTCCACTCATGCCCAGCATGATGGGGCACATGCAGATCCAGTGGCCGTAGTCCGATCTGTCCCCAACTTCCGCAGGGATACCCTTGGTGCGCTTAGATCCGGGCGCATTGGCATCGGCAGGAGCAGTGTGCTTCCTTCCTTTGCGAAGGTCGAAGGAGCGACCGCCGGTCCCCGAGGCCGGTGCCGCGTCAACAGCCAGCGCAGGTTTTTGCACGGAAGCTAGTGTGCGCTGGGCAGCCTCTGTCTGTAACTCGGTGATGGCCTTGCGGACGCCCAGGAGATCAAGCTCAAGCTGGCAATGCTTAACATCGGCAGCAGCAGCCTTGCCTTCGAGTACCAAGACCTTTGACTCAAGGTCGATGTTGGTGGTGTGGAGCTTGTCGTTGGCGGCAGTGAGGGTGACCATGCATGCGTCAAGGGTATTGAAGTCCTCGTCATGCGTGGCGCAGCAGCGTTGACAGTCCTGCAAGTCGCGGAGGTCATCGTACACGAGTCCAAACTCGTCCTTGACCTCGTTGGCGAGCAGGCTGATCTCGCAAGAGACGGCGACAATGTCATGGGCTGCCCCGTCGTTGACTTGGTCATGGAGGGCAGGGGAGTGGCGGATCACGTCCATCTCACGATGCAATGAAACCAAGTCGGCCTTGAGTCAAGCGATCTCAGACGCCGTAGACATGTGCGCAGTGATCGTCCCCCCCACGGCGATGTGTGCCATTTTCCCTTTGAGACGGCATGTGGCATTGGCGACCTCGAGCGCAAAGGCCACGTGTTTACTCTGCATGACCACGAGGTAGCTCGTGAGGATGCCATTGTTGCTGTTGTTCCATACGGTGAGCGCCGCGCTGGACTCTGCCTTTCCTTTGCCGTCTTTGGGGGGGACCAGCAGGAGCTTGAGCACCTTGAAAGCGTCAGGTGTGGTTATAGGAGTAACCCCCCCTTCGAGATCCATGATGATCTCTCTGTCCTTCCCAGGGGCAAGGCCATCCTTGCTGCCAATGGTGATTGCGGTAGGTGCGCGCAAGACGGGCTGAGAGGCGGACGAGGGACCCACTGAAAATGATGCTGGGGCCATCAGGGAGGCGTCCGTGTTACGGGCATCACGCCTGTTCTGGCTGCTGCTCATGGTGCCAGGGCTGCAAGCAGCGAAGCGGGCGTCTTCGACCATGTGCTCCTGAGCAAATGCGGTGCTGGAGCTAATCCCACCATGAGTGCAGAGCTGGAGAGTGGCTGCAGCATTATACCTGGCCCTCTCCTCATCGAAAGCTTGCAATCCCTGCTGTACATGCTCCAACAGCACAATCGGGGAAGAGGCCCTGTGAGCACCGAGGTTAAAGGATTTGGGCGCAGCTGCGGGTGCGCTAGCATGCGGGGATGGCGCCGTATTTGCAGCAGCCGTCGATGTTTTGTCTGAATCCATTTAAGGGGTGCATATTTTTGAGAGATTGAGGTTAATTTTATAAGATATCAAGTTGGGTGGGACACAGAGAGGGAGCGAGAGGATCGAACGGGTGGCTCAGAAGATATCCAGTTTTTTCATGGATAATGTACTCACCCAGCCCAGGATCCGGTTGTTCACAGTGTGCATCCATGCTGTTGCGTCGGTGATGCTTCCACGATAATGTAGGCAGACCACCGTGTGCATGCGTGCAGCTACATCGGTGATGCTTCCGTGATAAGGCTCGCCGTGGCCAGGGTACAGAGTGTCGAGCAAGGGCGAGTGTCGTTTGTGTGACGGGGACCACTGTGTGCGTGTGTGCAGCTGCATTGGTGATGCTTCCGTGATAAGGCTCCCCATGGCCAGGGCACAGTGTGTCGAGCAAGGGCGACTGTTGTTTGTGCAACATGGACTGCCATGTGCGTGCGTGCTGCCACATCAGTGATGCTTCTGTGATAGGGCTCGCCGGTACAGTAAGGACAAGTGTTGTTTGTGCGACACGGGCAGAGAGCACCTCTCAGAGTGTTCCAGGCTCCTGTTCCGTGCTAACATACAGTTGTTTGTGCAACGCAGGCAGAGAGCACCTCTTGGAGCGGTCCAGGCTCCTGTTCCATGCTAACGTACACAGAGCTCAGAATGCGGCGTAGGCAGCACTTGAAGGCCCCACAGCTCAAACGAGAGGCAAGTGCGTGTATTGATTTTTATGATAAGCTCCCCGTCCAGCAAATCCAGCTAAAACCTCGTAACGCTGTCCCTCTTCCGTGAGAATTCACTACGACCCAGCCCGCTGTTACCAGTCAGGCATTCGGACATGTTCTCAGGCTTTGCAGATGTCCAGTCATGGAGAGGCAAGCTTTTTGGATTTTTGATGATGGTGGGAGTAGCCTTCTTCAGTTCCTATACGAAATGCCCCAGACGTTCTAGTGTGATCTCTGCACAACTTTTTTCAAACTCCAACATGGATCACACCGAACGGCTGGGTTACCGAGACAGGCTCCTTCTTGCCTTTGTTTATTTGCTCTAAAGATCTTTTCCTTTGATGCTAGCTGAATAGAACAAGCCTAAACAATCTGGTGTCCACCTGCGCAGCTTTAGTTTGCTGCTGCCAAAAAAAGCAATTTATTGCTGGACCTCTCTCACAAAGTGGTTCTCCAGTTGCTTAAGCTTTAAATACATCAAAACTGTCACTTCCACCTGCCTAGCAGCAAGGGGGTGACAAAGAGCATCAATAAGCAAATTCCTGGCACTGTCTTGCAGCAATTTCTTCTTCGCGGTATAGCTTTCCAAGCTTTGTTTCCTTTTTGAGTCATTTGAAAAGACCAAAGGTCACCGAGTCAATGCAAATGCTGGCAGCAGATAACGAGTGTAGGGCTGAACTAGGCTTGGATTTACGAGTACAGCTTGGTACGAAGTGCCTCGGAGTTTAAAACATTTGATGGCATGTCCCTCGGGCCTCTCAAGTTCTCTATTCGCGCCGTACTTTTTGCAGGCACATATTTGGATCAATAAGAAACCCACCAAATTTTTCGGTAGAATTTAACCCAAGGAATGAACGACCTTTGAGCATTTCTTTTCTGCGACTTTAAGGCACTAATTGATGGAGCTGATGGCTCAGCGTTTCCATGCGTTTCAATTTCAAACTCCGAGGCAGTTCGTATTCGGCTGTACTCGTAAACTCCAGCCTCTCTAGTATACGTGATCTGATGAAACGAGCCTACTAGGGCTGAACATGGTTTTCAATTAGATACTTATGGTATGAGTCTTTGCAAGTATGTATTTGAAGAATAGAAATCTCATAAATATTAATCCTGCACAAAGTGCATGGTACAACTACTCAGAATAGGTGCGCTCCCCCATTCTGTAGCCAGGTTACTGGCATACAAAACATATTTGGGAACCTTAATTATAAAGAACATTGATGTGGAAAGTGTGTGGATCAGAAGCGCCAGACAAACAATAGCACAGCTTACCCTCGACCACGTCCACCTGCCCTCGCCGGGATGTCGTTCGCGATGGCGTTTTCGAAGAAGGAGGACGAGAGCGGGCTGAGCTCGTACTACAACAACAAGACGACAATTATCCAGGAGGCGCGGGTGTTCAACGAGTCGCCCATTAGCCCGCGCAAATGTCGGGCGCTGCTCACGCGAATTGTGTACCTGCTCTATGTCGGCGAGACGTTCGGCACGCAGGAGGCGACGACGCTCTTTTTTGGTACGACGAAGCTGTTCCAGCATAAGGACGTGCGTGCCGCCGCTGCGTTGTTTCGATTTGCTCTCTGACACGGTGTAACTTCTTCTTTCTACTCTTGCTTATTTTGCGGGTCTGCAGAGCGCGCTACGACAGGCGGTGTACCTCGCAATCAAGGAGCTCGCGACGACGGCGGAGGATGTGATCATGGTGACGAGCAGCATCATGAAGGACATGCAGCCCAACTCGGAGGTCATCTACCGGCCAAATGCCATCCGCGCACTGTGCCGCATCATCGACGTGCGTTTTCCTTCCCACGCCCGCCTTCTGCGCTTGCTGACGGCCGAGTGCGCAGCCGTCGATGGCGCAGGGCGTCGAGCGCTTCTTCAAGGCCGCGATCGTGGACCGCAACCCCTCGATCGCGTCCGCGGCGCTCGTGTCCGCGTACCACCTCTTCCCGCATGCCAAGGACGTCGTGAAGCGCTGGGTGAACGAGGCGCAGGAAGCGGTGAACGCCAAGCCCGCGTCGTACTTCGGCGGGCCCGTGTCGGGCGGCTCGTTCTTTGGCGGCGGCGGGGCCGCGAGCAGCGCGCAGACGGTGCCGTCGTCGAGCAACATCACGCAGTACCACGCGCTCGGGCTCTTGTACCTCATTCGCCAGCAGGACCGCATGGCGGTGACCAAGATGATCCAGCAGCTCGGCGGGGGTAAGTCCGGCGCGGGCACGACGCTCAAGAACGCGATGGCGCTGTGCATGCTCATCCGGTATGCGGCGAAGGTCATGGAGGAGGACCCTAAGTGCGTTTTTGCCTTCATGCTTCGTGCCGTGCTGATTTGTGGGCAGTGTTCAAAAACAGATGGTCGACCTGCTCGAGGGCTGGCTGCGCCATAAGAGCGATATGGTCAACTTTGAAGCTGCCCGCGTCATTTGCGAGATGAAAAATGTTACACCAGCACAGCTGACCAAGTCAATAGCAGGCCAGTCTTTTTTGAATCATGTGTAGCTCCCCAAGCTTATGAGCATTGCAGTGTTGCAGCTCTTCTTGTCCTCGCCAAAACCCGTCCTAAAATTCGCTGCTACCCGGACACTTGCTTCACTGGCTCTTTCGCACCCAACCAGTGTCGCAGTGTGCAACGTCGACTTAGAAAATCTCATCACAGACTCCAACAGAAGTGTTGCTACGTACGCCATCACCACGCTGCTCAAGGTATTTTCAAGCCTTTTAGTCAATCTCCCGCACTCATCACCTGCCCACAGACCGGTAATGAAGCCTCTGTCGACCGCCTCATCAAGCAAATCACCGGCTTCATGTCTGAAATCAGCGACGAGTTCAAGGTCATCATCGTCGACGCCATCCGCTCTCTCTGCCTCAAGTTCCCGGCCAAGCATGCTGCTATGCTGACCTTCCTGTCTGGCGTCCTCCGCGACGAGGGCGGTTACGACTTCAAGCGCGCCGTCGTCGAGGCCATCTTCGATATGATCAAGTTCATCGGCGAGTGCAAAGAGCAGGCTCTTTCACATCTGTGCGAGTTCATCGAGGACTGCGAGTTCACGAAACTGTCTGTGCGCATCCTGCATCTGCTCGGCATCGAGGGGCCCAAGTCCTCGCAGCCTGCGAAGTAATCCGGTTTATTTACAACCGCGTCGTTTTGGAGAATGCGCCCGTCAGGGCCGCGGCTGTCGCGAGCATGGCCAAGTTCGGTGTTAGCTCCGGCGATGAGAAGTTGAATATGAGCATTGCGGTGTTACTGAACAGGTGGGTGAAGCATTTTGCTTGAGTTTGACTGGAAACTGAGATATTTAAATAGGTGCTTGGACGATGTGGACGACGAAGTCCGCGATCGCGCTGCTTTGTATCTCAAGGTTTTCAAAACACAGGCTCTGGTCGAGCCTTATATCAAAGAGGGTGCGACACCATTGTGCCTCCGGATGATTCCAGCATAGGTCTAATTTTAAATGTCTCTTAGATTCCGTTCTGTCGTTGGCTGCTCTGGAGTCGAAACTGGTTTCCTACGTCAAGGATACGACCGCCTCTGCACAACCATTCGATGTGTCGTCGATTCCCAAAATCAGCCGTGCCCAAGCTGCCTTGGATGCCGCCCGTATGTCTTATCTTGTATCATCGTTCTTGCATTTATCTCATGTATTTCTACTCAGGACCAAGCACCCTGGACACTATCGGTGTACCCGCAGCCAAAAAAACTTCTGCCTCACCACCACCTCCATCTGCGGCCGAGACACAATCCGCATATGCCGAGAAGCTCGCAGCCATTCCCTCCTTTGCGTCGTATGGCGCTATCCTCAACAGCAGCGCGAAGCCTGTCCAGCTCACGGAGAGCGAGACCGAGTACCAAGTCACATGTGTCAAGCACATTTTCAAGGAGCATATCGTGTTCCAGGTCCGTGTAGCTGCTCCCGATTTTTCGTCGACTGATGTCTGTTGTCCGTACAGTTCAACGTGTCAAACACACTACCCGACACCGTCTTGGAGCAGGTTTCGATGGTCATGCAGACCGAGGACACTGGCTTGACGCAGGATTTCATCCTCCCCATCGCCAGCCTGTCCGCCGCTACCTCCCCTGGCATCGTGTATGTTTCCTTCACGCGCGACGAGCCGGAGGAATACGCCATAGCATCCTTCCAGTGCACGCTCCAATTCGTCAGCAAGGAGCTCGACCCGTCAACTGGGGAGCCCGAGGCGGAAGGCTACGAGGACGAATACCAGATTGAAGAGGTGGAGCTCAGTGCGGGCGGCGATTACATCGTTCCGTCATATGTCGCATTCGGAGCGGAGTGGGATCGTCTGCGGGCTGGACCAAGCGTCACTGAGACGTTCGGTCTCGGAACTTCTGTGGAGAGTCTCAAGGGTGTGTGCCCTTCCCTTCCCTATTGATTTTTCTGACTCTGCTGTCAGCTGCGTGCGACTCCATTATTGAGGTACTGAATATGGAGCCTCTGGGCGGAACAGAGATTCCCACATCGACTTCGGTCCATACGCTGCAACTGTCAGGGCTTGTAACGGGCGGGGGCGGCAAGGTTCTTGTCCGGTGCCGGATGACTTTCTCTCAGGGCGTGGGCGTCACTCTCGAGCTCGGAGTACGGGCAGAAAAGCAGGATGTCTGCCAGCTTGTTGTAAACGCTGTTGGCGGTTAGCCTGTATACATTTAGACGCGTTCTTTAATTATAGCGGATTTCTTCTTTTTTGAGTGCGGCCGCTGCGGCCCCATTGCACTGTGTGGTGACTTTGCTCGCCGGCTGCTTAGCAATGTCTCGGAATTTGCAGGAAACGTAAGATTTGCAGACACGTATTGTCTGGCCACACTCTTGCCGATGCTACATACATGAACTGATACGGGATCTGCGATAACTTCACCAAATGCTGCCCTCTGCCAAAGTTATCCACGTCGATACCCGAGGGGCGGTCATTCTCTCCGAGGAATCACCTGAGGCGAGCAACAAAAAAAACATCATAGGTATAAATGGTATCTGACTTCAGACTTGCCTTCTTAGACTAGAGACAGTCGGGGGATCTACCTGCCCAACTACATCGAACCCGTCTCGCACATCGCCGTGGATGTAAGTGCGCTGCCCGGCACAAGACCTTGATTCCCATCCCGCACACAGGTCGGCGGCTCCCTGGCTAAGGTCGTGTACTTTACGCGGTCCCCTGAGCCCCCTCTTCGCCTTCGGTCGTCGCCACACGGGGTAGTGGGACACCAAGTGACCTCTCCACCCCACGATCACTCTCCCCGTCGAGTGAAACCGACCACGGTTCCCTTTTCCCTGCTTTGAAGCGGAATGGCGCCTTGACGCCCTTGTTGCTGGGTGACCCGCACACACATACATACCCAGGGAACATCTCTGAGCTCACGAACGGCGCGCTGGTGCGCGATACCATCCTGCGGCGGACTGTGCAGCATTTCCCGGGCGGGTCGCTCAACTTCGAGCGATTCGAGACGGACTCGATCGACGACTGCGTCCAGTTCATCCAGGGCTTGATTGAGCTGTCTGCGAAAGCAAACGACGTCTCCATTGAGGAGATGCGGCGGAGCGTGAAGATCATGGCGACAGGCGGAGGCGCACATAAATTCTATGACCTGTTCCGTGGGACGCTTTGTGTGGAAGTGCGACGAGAGGACGAGATGGAGTGCTTGATTGAAGGGCTCAAGTTCATAACTCTCATCCCCAACGAAGTGTATTACTTCTCCGACGAGCTGATCCAGTCTGTCTCTCAATCTGGCTCGGGGGGGAAGGTCGATGGACATGGGATGCTCCCAGGCGTCGCTGCCAACGGGGTGCTCGAGCGACCGAGCCCAAATCCACCGACATTCGCCGTCACATTCGAGAGTAATCCGACACCACAGCTTCCTTGTCTGCTCGTCAACATTGGATCTGGCGTCTCCATTATCAAGGTGGACGAGGATGGTAAATTCGAGCGGGTGAGCGGGACAAGTCTCGGCGGTGGTACTCTGTGGGGTCTTCTCAGTCTGTTAACGCCTGCGACAACTTTTGACGGTATGCCATCCCTCATTGGACAGTAAGGGCTTTTAACTGAGTTCGCTGCGACAGAAATGTTGTCATTCTCAGAACAGGGCGACAACGCTACCGTCGACATGCTAGTGGGAGACATTTATGGCCAAGACTACAGCCGGCTCGGCCTGAAGTCGACCATGATTGCTAGCTCATTCGGAAAAGTCTTCAAGAAAGGCGGCGAGAAGGGCAAGTTTTCCCCTGAGGACATCAGCCGGAGCCTGCTATACGGTGTGTCGAACAACATCGGCCAAATTGCGTGAGTTTTTCCTGGCTAAATTTTCTTTCATTTCGATTACCTTAAACGCTCGCATAGATATATGAATGCCGAGAAATATAACCTCCAACGAATATATTTCGGAGGCTGCTTCATTCGAGGTAAGCGCCCATTTTCTTTCTCGTTCACGTTATAATTCGTCATTTAGGGCACGCGGCAACTATCACGACGTTGTCGTATGCCATTCGGTTCTGGAGTAAAGGGACGAAGCGAGCACTGTTTCTGCGACACGAAGGCTTCTTGTGAGTCGTCTGCCGACTATCCTGTTCACAGGCATCCTTGACCATACTCAGAGGATCCATCGGAGCGTGGTTAAAGAACATCGGGCCGCAGGAAGAGGACGAGGAGCTGGCAGAGAATTAATCGAATACTTAATGGCTTATAATCCGCGGCACATTGCTTTGGGAATCTATCTAATGCAACACTAAATGTACCTGCCCTTTGCCGCTTTGTCTTGGTTTTAGTCCGCACAAAATACTGGACACTCGGACACCGCTGCGCTTTTGTCTAGCCCGCGCTTCGAGCCTATACAACGTCCTTTAAATTTGACCTAAGCATCCGGACCTCGTATCCTCAGCTGGATTGCTGTGATTATCGATATTCTGAGCAAATGGTACGACGCGTATCGTTTCCATCGAGAATTTTTTGGAAACATTTCCAATAAATGCATCGACAAGACTAAAGTCAAGCGTGAAAATTGATGTCGTCTCGCAGTTGAGTCTGTCGTAGATCGAAGTTGTCGCTTGAGTTTCCGTAAAAGCTCCTACAGTATTGAGCACGTGATGAGAAGTCTCCATATTCATCATGGTCCTCGTTTTGTCCTCGTTCCTCTTCTTGTTCGTTGTAAACGCTGCGCCTGGCGAAGAGTTCTCATTTCTGAGTCAGTACAACGTAGTACGCGCACTGGACTTGCCTGATTTAGCTTTTACAGTAGTCCATCATGTTGTCTCAACCCCACCTCCCAGTGCCACTGATTGAAAAAATACAGTCCGATCCGATGATGTCCGACTTCCAGACCTGCATATTCGATAGGAATCACGACAAACTTCGCTCGTTGCTGAGGAACGGCACCCATGACCTCTCCACAATTCACCCGGACTCGTTCATAGTAGAAGATCCGGTTGCTGGCTTCACGGCGGAAATGAAGAGGGACATTCTTCATCTTAGCGTGTACGATGGAGACGTACTAGCAGTGCACGAGGTGATTGGGCTAGGATTCAACCCGAACAAGCCAGACAGTTCTGGCGTCACTCCCATCTGCCTTGCAATATCTCGTCTAGCACTTGTCACCTCGGGCTCGCCTTATCTCCTAGATTGCCGTCCAGACGGTACTCCTCTAAAAGCAGCGGATTTTGAAAGAGAAGGTTCTCGACTTGCAGCGGTTGCTAGCATCCTTGTTGAGCAGCACGTTGACCTGAATAAGTCAATGAATGGTGAACCTCTCGTCAACCTGGTCTGCCGTTCTCGCGCTTGGGATCTCCTCGCTCTCTTTTGGAACACGGAGCGATACCCCCTAAAGATCCTGCTCCCCTTTTCCGAACAGTGTCTGACAGAGCGAAATTCGCTACTTTACTCAAGGCTCGTCCCACCAAAGTATCGCGTCCTCCTAGGAAATGTCCATGTTGGTCCGGCAAAAGCATCTCAGACTGTCATGAAACCGCTCAACCATATCCCCTGTCATATCTATGCATCTGTGGATCCAAGAAAACCTATCAGAGGTGCTGCCATCGCCGCCACGGTAGAGCCATGGAAAAATGGGACCCAAAGCTGCAGCGCCTTGTACAGGACTTCGATAACCATGGTAGATTTTCTGATCAGGAGACCGCGGAGAAAATATTTCAGAAACTCGACGCGGTCACTCGGGCTTTTGGAGTTGAGCCGGAGGAATTTGTCATGTCCGATGCCAAACTGGCACACGCGCAAAAAATGATGGCAGAGTCGATGCCCCAAGGGCTCATGGATCCAGCATTTGCGTATGCTTTTTCGCGAGCCGGTTTCAATCCGCTGTTTGTTTTCTCTCTGCATTTGCATCTCAAATCCTGAGTGTTGTGTCCATTTAGGCCTCGATCAAGAATAGGCAGCCGTCATGTCTATGAGAAGCAGCAGAAGGAGTGGAATGCGCTTGTCGACGAGTACATTAAAACGTCCAAGGATCAGCGTTCAAGGCAAGCTATTGAACGCGCTGCGAAAATCGGTACTTGGAACGGAGCTTTGATTCGAGTGTGCGAAGGACCCGGATGCGAAAAAGTCGAAGGGACCGACGTGGAAACTCTCAAGCTTTGTAGTAAATGTAAAATGGTGCGTGTTGCGTTCTTCAATCGGCGAAATTACCTACTTCCTGGTAGGCAGTGTACTGTGGTCATGATTGTCAAAAGGCTGCTTGGAAAAATCACAAATCCAAGTGCGGCAAAACTGATCAGCACGAGCAGTCATTGCCATCGCAAGATCGAGTGGCCGACTATCTGGGGCGTCTGAAGTCCAAAATGCTCGGGGCATTCTAGGACCATATTGCCAATGGTCCCCCTCCGTTTCGGCAATGAAGTTGTTAGACACTTGTTCTAACCTCGGAGTCGCGGAACGTGAGGCTTAATTGCGCTGGGCGTGTTAAGGTCAGACAGAATTACATAAAGCCACCACATAGAACGATTAGAAAAAAAAATGCCTTTCATATGCCATCCACAATGCGCTGGCAACATGTACGGCGATGTCAGAAGGAAATCTGTTGTTGACCCATGCATTGAAAAGCGCATCAAATGCGTCTGTTTGGCAAATGCCTCTCGACATAGCCACTGATATCCATTGATTTTCCCCGCACCACTTTCGATGGTCGACTGAGCCCGACTCTGCAACCTCAAACTGCAGCTCGACCAAATCTCGACGGGCATTTTGATGTGGCCATAGCATGGCCGTTAAAGCTTGGGTAGAAATCTTCAACTGCATCACTCGGGAAGCCTTGTTTACGAGCCATGCAGCTGGAGATGGACACTGAAGAGTGCCTTCATGTGACGACGGGAGTATGGATGTGTTGCTCCGATGTGGTAAGATAAAGTACAGATCACCGTGACATTCTGACACTATCCGGCGAGATCCACTCCCATTAAGTAGTTACCACGCGGCTAAATGTTATATAGATGCAAGGGGATGATATCCAGGGATGCAGCCCTATGCCATATCTAACTGGATTGGGTGCAGGAGAGGACGTGGATTGACGTTAAGGATAGGGGGGGTGCGTGCAGTCCTTGTGTTCCTGGTCTCAGACCGGTCGTCGCGATGCCATAAATGCAAAAATTGACCACATCTGACATCAATAGACTCCGTCATCGGAATTGACAACAGCCGAAATATAGCAGTATACAGCTGCCATCCTGTGAGTGAAATGTTTGTCATATGCCTTCTTTCCTTCCTCCTCCCTCCCATGCCTCCCCTCAAATATCCCCTCGACAAGCAGAAGAAGCCCCGCCATCGCCATTCTGCGGTCCAGCTCGCTGCCCTCAATCACCTATACGAGCTCACAGACCACCCGCCCCTCCACCAGCGCATGGCTCTGGCGCAATCTCTGGGCTTGTTAGTTCATTCACCAAATGTCCCTGCGTCTGTCGTTAACTCTTCTGTTGCTTACAGAGAGACGAAGAGCGTCAACGCGTGGTTTCAAAACAAGCGGGCCTCGACAAAGAAGCAGCCACGAGGCGCCCCTTATGAAGTCCCAAGCCCGCCTTCAGTCCTATCCTCGCATATCTCCCCGCACACAGACATCGACGACGATTACTATTTGCCCGTAGACAGCGTAACTCGCAATCAGCACTTTCGATCACAACCACTGGACTTCGATCACCGACGTATACGAAATCAATACTCTGTCCCCACCAACCCACATACACAATTGGACCCCACAGACTTCCAGCTTTCAGTTCGTCAGATAGAGGAACTTCGAAGGATCTATACTATCAACCGACATCCCACCTCCGACGAGACCAGGGTCATAGCGAATCGCACCGGACTGTGAGTCGCTCTTTTTACCGCCTTTTCATCATCGTTGCATCACTGCATGATGTGATCCCCAAAATCATTTTGCTGATTACACGTGCTTCCAGGCATTATCAAACTATCGTTGGATGGTTCCAAACTCAACGGAGCCTAGACAAAACCAAAATCGAGGATAATTATCATACCACTTCATTATCCCCTGTTTTTGATCAGGACGGATCGTATTCCCGTGTATACTCCGCCTTTGCACCGGTACCCGGCCTTCCCCCCGCATCCTCCCACCCTTCGCTAGTCGCTTTAGACAGCGGGCGACGTTCATCAGTTGTCACATCGGTTCACCACGAGCACTTGACCTCTATACGAAACCGAAGATCATTGTCTCCCCGCGACATTACACCGTATGGCTCGACCAGCACTGCTATATCCTTGTCAGCTCGGCAACGACGGGGGCGGCCTGACACCTTCCAACTGCATAATCTAAAACGACTTCTGAACAAAACACCCACACCATCCATCGAGGAGCGATCAGCATTGGCGCTTGAGATCGGCATGTGGGTAGTGATCTTTCGCCCTCCGTTATGGTACTGACTCCATCCGGTAGGGATCTCGGCAAGGTGACGAACTGGTTCCGGAACTTGCGCCAATCAGCCAGAAAACGCGAGAGAAAGCTCGGTCATTGGCCTGGAAGCGACGACGACTTTGACGATGGCTACGGGGCCGTTTTCTTGTCCTCGACCTCGCGGTCTGTTTCCGCCTCTAGGTCGGAAACGCCCCGGATGTCTTCGCTGGAGCGCGAGGAATACACCAGGGGCGGCCCCAGCGGCATGCGCTGGTTCACTCGAGCGATGAGGAAGAGGATGCCCAGGAGGCAGTGACGCCATCGTCCTCACGCTCGCCATCGCCTGCCCCTTCCTCTTCTCATTCCCGTTATCTTGTACAGCCACACGGCGATGCCGCGGACCTTGTCGATTTGGATGAGAAAGTTACTGCACGGTATTCGGGCATCCGTGTCGAGGACGCATACCTGTTACTGGGGTTTTATCAAGATTCAGCGATGCGTTGAGTGTATATGCACCTGGCATTACGTACGGATACATACACTTACGGGTTTTCCACAAATGTTTCAATACATACGTACTGTACTCATAGTACCCCATATTGCTATTCCCCTTGTACTCACCAAAATTTGATCTAATCTAATCTGATCAATTTTCCAACCATTTTTGATGCCGCGTGTTGGTGACTTCATTCTCCTTGCTGCCTCAACCAACTTCGCCACAACCCCACCTTCTCTCCTCAACGGCCGTCCCCAACCAGCGTGCTCCGCGCCCTCTCTACTCCGTCTCCCATCCCGAGATCGGTGCCTCCAAGATGTACATATCGTCGCCACGAGCTCCACGCACTTCTCACACCAGATCATCCTCCCGTACCTCTCCGCGCCAGCAGGAACGGGTCCATCGCTTCGGTGGATATCGCCCGAACCAGCCAAATCACGAGACGGCGGTGCATCCCCCTCCTCTGGTTCCACTGAATCTACACGAGAACCGCGACACTTTCAACCTAGACCCAACCGCCGCGGTCCTCGAGTCCGGTGGAGAGACCTACCAGGCCCCGGTTGAGCGAGCCGGCCGTCGGAATTTTGTCGGCGGTTTCGTTGGCGGGCTGCGCAAAGCACTGCAACGAAATCCCAATCCCCGCGACCCTCAAGCGCACGCGCACGGCCTGGTCTATCCCGACGCAGTGGTTGTTTCGGAAGCTCCTGCCGAGGAACCGCATGTGTATGAGTCGATTCCCCGGGGAGAGCCTGAGATGCAGTACGCTGAGCCAGCGCAATACGCCCCTCCCACGCACGAATCGCACCACCGGCAAGAGTCGTCGTCCTCCACGTCCGAAACGGTGCATGCCACCCAGGAGCAGTACGATGGGACTACCGTCGCGAACCACGAGCCGATTCTCCCCAGCGAGCAATTCGGCAGCCCGGTGTTGGTGGAGCCGCAGCCTGGGTCGGACTACGCCAAGATGGACTCGCCCCCCCGGTCGGAGGCATCGTTCGGGTCGTATCTGACGCGCGTGCACCGGTTCTTCCAGACGCTCAACAATCTGCCGTGGGTCGCGCCGGAGCGCGTCACCGTCGACTATATCCCGGGGAAGGCGCGCCAGCCCGACGCGGTGCGCCCGCGCCGTGCGCGCCGGCCGGTGATCTCGTGGTACAACGCGCATGCGCCCCAGAACTCCGTCGACCTCCTCGGGTCATCCAGCCCGTCGACGGACTACCAACCTGTGCACGCTGCCGCGCAGAGCCCCGACGTCGTGTACGCGAACAACATCCCCACGCCGTCCGCGGTGGCTGCTGCGTCGCCGCCGCCGATGGCGTCGACGACGCGCGGCATGGCGAGCGCGCCCGCGCCCAATCGCGTCCCGCGGGTCCCCGTGCCGCAGTACGATCCACACCCCGCCGCGCAGTACGATACGCCCGCCGCCGCCGCGGGGCCGGGCGCATACTACGCCTACACGTCGCCGCGGTATCCGAATGGGTACGTGCCGTACGAGCAGCAGCCCGGGTACGATCCGCATATGGTGCAGATGTACACTGGGTCATCGGCGGCGTCGACGCTACCGCCCCAGCCCCCGTTCCCGCCCGAACCCGTTACCCCGCGTCGGCACCGGCACCAGGCGTCTGCTGGCCCGCTGTAGCTTGGGACGATTTTTACTGTTTGGATATCTACGCGCTTTAGACACTGACGCGATCGATGGAGTTTGCTTATCATCATGGTTGTTTTTCGCTACGTTCTTGTGTTGAAAATTTGCATCACTAGTGTACACCCGGTGATGTACAATAAACTGTACAATATCGTTAACGAACGCCGGTGCTGCTTCTCGGACATCACTCAGCTCTCCGGGCAACGGACGCCAATACTATGCATCTGAGGATCCGTGCATTGGCCGTTGCAAAAATAGGGTCTTCCCGGAGCTACATTGCGACAACTGAGAAAAGGATAAGAGCCTGAGGTGGCTGATGACGAATAAGGACTCGGTTAGAGTCTGGACTCAAGGTACTTAAGTACAGTATAAACCGCTAGCTCGCTACCAACATCATGCAACGAGTTTCAAGACATAGCTCAGCGAAATCACGACTAACTTTTTATGCAACACCCTGTAAGAGAAGGTAAGACTGTATGTCGCTGCGGTGTTCCTCCCGCCGGTCGGGGGAGTCGGGACCCGCTCAACTTATGGGCGATGTGGCTGTCAACCTCTGTGAGTACATCCACCTCTTCTCTTGTTAGCTGGTGCTGACTTTTTCTTCTCCCAGCCTCCGGACCTCGAGGCCTCAAGATCTTCAAGACCTCAAGACATGCGTGGTGGTTGGGGCCGCCGTACTACTAGAGTCAGTAGTCAATAGATAGTTTTTGGGGGTGTGCTCGCAACCCTCGTGATCCCTTGGCGTGGGCCCCCGAGCTTTTCGAGTTGGACCAAAAGCACTTTCAAAATTTGCTAATTTACTTTGGAATATATCTTCTTTGCCCCTCAACTTTAACATATTCTCTTGTTGTTCATCTCGAACTTATCGTGTTGTCCGAGTTCTCGTGAAATGGCTGAGCGCTCGGAACGTAGGTTTCCTCTTGCGAACGGATGCTTTGACTGACGGTAATTCAGTGGGTGTCAGAAAAGCATTTTACAAGTCGTGCGCGTGAAAGTACACGACAATTAAACGCGAACCGTCACATGTGACGGTAACGTCACGCTAGCGTTCCTACCTTGCTAGTAGACTTGAAACTGGGCGACTTGAATCGACTCAGCGTTAGTCCTGTTCTGATTCTTCGAAGCGAAGATTCGAAACATGACGCCGTCTTGCCCGCCTGGATACGATCATGCAATCGAAGAACGATTGCCTTGACACTGGACGCACAAAGGAAGTGCCATACGACGACGCCCGCGGGCCCGTCGATTACATTATATGAATGTTTTGGAATGCAGATCAAAATCCGAGCGAATAAAAACAAAGACGATGTGGGATGGATGCGCGGGGTTTATATACAAATGCAGGGATGTGGTACGAGTAACTGTATGCCAAATTGTATGCAGAGCTGGCGAAAAGTCGAGTGTCCATGAAAGCACCAAGGAAGAAAAATGCTTGGTCGTATGCGGGATGCCAAATTAGAAGAGTCTCAGCGCTCCTGGCCTGTAATAATAGCACAGGACAGTGAAGAAGAGCGTGATACATGAAATGGGAAGGGAGATGATGACAGTCAGAGGGGTTGTGATGGTCTCCAGAATACGAAAAACGACGACGGTTGTATCACCAGCAAACGGGAGTTGGGTCGTAGAAGCGAAATCAAAGGTGGTGCGCAAACTCTGGGAAAGCATGGTGGTGGATCTGCGGCAGGGCTCATTGTAATCCCACCCGAGACCCAGATCTCTGTCCACTCGCCTCAACAGCGATCGCGCAGCCCAGGTGCCGTGATCCTTGCTGCTCCCAGTTTGCCGCGTTGATGCAAGAGAAGAAGGGAGGGGTACAACGATGACAGACTGACCATCCCATCTTGAGAGCAACGCCATACCTGAACCGCGACGACCCAGACCCCTGCGAATAGCTTCGCAGCCAAATTCGCGCAGTACGTCGGCAGCGACGTCCCAAATGATGGTAGACGATGGAGAGGATTTCGTTGATAGACCTCTAAAACGCAACGCTTTGCTCGAAAGGTGTGCCTCGAGCCAATGATGCCGGTTACAGAAGGTTTTGGGATTGAGGCGGCGCACAGAAGGCGTATCCGGTGTGGCGTCTACGCAGGAGCAAGGGCCGGAAAGATGCCAGTTCCATACGTCAAGCCCATAGACGTACTCGTTGTAGAGTGTACACTGGAAACATACGAGCCGACGCAGGGAGGCTTCGTAATTCTGGAGGGAAGTCGCCGACGCTGCGATGAAGTGGGCAATTAAAACAGGGAGGAGACATGAACGAATCTGGAGCAAAATTTCGACGGGAAGGTAGGAAAGAGAACGAGGCTGGGAAAGGGCCCTATGACGCAACTTTCCGAACGCAAGGACGTCGAACGCAATGAGTTGTGGGGAGATGTGCACAAGGGCTGCGTGCATTAAGGTGGATCGTGTAGTGGTCAACGACACGGACATGTCGTCGACGACCTCGGTGACCCGCGAGTCCTCTGTGATACTGCACTAGAATCGAATAAATATCTCGGACCGAGAACCTCCACGCGTACCTCGAAGAGAGAGAAAGACGGCTCTCTTATCTTCGAGTGCGCATCCTTCGAGTATTTAAGTGTTCCTCGGGCGGGCGGATCTGAGACGGTCGATCGGGCGCTGTTGACGTGACGTGAGGTTTACCTATGCGAAATGCCAGTGAAAAAAGCCGTTATTTTGCAAGACACTTCTACAATCGAAGGCGTTTCGACTGACGGGCCGTGTAGTGGCCCTAGCGGCCGAAACGTCTAGCGATCTTTGCAATTTTCCATGTTCTTCAAGTTGCCTTCAGCGGAGTCCCATTTAAAAGCCAAGAATGCAATAGGAAAGGAACGTATTGCAGATTCGTACGGAGCACGAGGGACCACATAGCGGCAAGGGGTCACAATGAAGTAAAATTGAAAGGCGGGAATCGTCGAGCAAAAAGAACACCATGCAAAAGATTGAACGCCGCTGAGTTTGAAACGCCGGTTCTTTCCTTCTGTGGCGCCTGTCAAGTCACAGCGGTTCCTGGCGTAAAACTGTGCCTGGCGCAGAACACACCCAAATATGTCGCTCTACACACCCCAAGCAAATATATATATATGGAAACAACGCTCCCTCTAAAATATACCACACGACATACTGGGGCAACTACTACAGCCAACGCTGAATCCTCACTATACCTAAATCAAACTCCGTCACCAGGTCCAAAACTTTCGCATGGTCTGATCCTACTAAGACGCCGTAGATGTCCGATATAGTAGTTGCACGATACGACCGTATACTAGGATTTTGACCGGCCCACTCTATAATCCTAGAGGCACGTTGTCGGTTCCCAGCCGAATGCAACGGAAAAAAGTCTCGGGACTCACTTCTGGCGTATTTTGTCTTTCCGAATGGTAAAATGTGAAGCGATGACGTCCTAGTACGAGCGAGTGGCGGGTTTTGAGTAGGGCTACCAAGGTAGAAACAAAGGCGCGTGTACCTTCCATATGCCATCTTTATGTATATCCTTCAGCCATTCGACCATTGCCCATCTGCAAGTTTGCATAGAAATCTCTCGATTATAGTTTTTACTGACATGAGATCTGGGGTTCGCCTGCCCGTGTCCTGGTCTATGCGAACGGCATTTAAGGAAGCAAAATCAGGGCGGAGGAAATGATGATTCCGTACTCGTTATAATACGGCGCATCGATCAAAATCATGCTCTGTATGCTCACAAGCACCTGAAGGAGAGTGGAAGACGACGACCACTGCTCCTCTGGCCTGCCTGGCCATGTACCGAGTAGGGAGAGACAAACTTTGCCGTTGTTGTAAAGGTTGGGGTTGAAACGCACTGTCCCTCCGCCAGTTGTGCGGAGGTGCATAAGCGGGGGCTTGGATGGATACGAAAGGGGCATAAAACAATCAAACTCGAATAGGCCTCCGGAATAAGGAGTGTCCTCTGGACCTGCAATCATAATTTTACTATGTCAAAATTTCAGTGTGTCACCAAAGATTAGCTGCGGAAAAGCACACATGGCATCATTTCGGACTTCGTCCACTCGCACAAAAATGCCCGGAGGAAGACTTGTGGCCATTGTCGCGATTTCCTTAACGAGATGGAGTCGGTCCTTAGGATTCCGAGTAGCAGATTCAGTCGCCCGTAATTCATCCGCATAATTAAACTGGGAGTAGTCCAGTTCGATGTGCTTGAATGATAAGTTTTCGCAGGCCTGAGAATATTTTTTCTCTATGTCGATCGAAGGGTCGCGGTTCTTCCCTTTTCCTTTGCTTTCAGACGGGGAAGATGGGATGTTGTCTTCTGCGCGACCGAGGACAGACATCGCCCGCTCCATATCATCGCGTGCAGCGATTATATCACCACATAACGACATGCCTTTGATAGTCTCGTCCATGTCACCATCACCGTCCTCTCCCTGGCCATCCCCCATCATCTGGGAAGCTCCGGCAAGGAAGGCTTCGCTCTGCTTGGTGAGCTTTTTGAAATGATCATATAGGGGAGGGGCCCGTTCAATGCGGTCTGCCTTGTCCCTCTCCCAGCTAATTTCACCGTCCTCCCACATCCAGTCCTCCAGACCACAGCTTCTGTCCATCCCAAAGCGTTGCCCGATCAAAACTTCGACTGTAAGTTCACAGTCTGCCATCCGCCGCAACAGCGCGATCATGGCATAGTAGATCTCACTACGAGCAATCCAGTCCGTAACAGAATCATTGCGAAGGAGACTGCCAAGTAGTTCCGGTAATTGCGACAGGGATAGCAAGTGTCCTATAGAAGCATGCGGCAACATGTCGTAGACTTGAGCTGCATCCGCGTAAGGAGCCGGGAGAATCATCGTAAGGGTGTTTATAGCTCTGACGACGATCTCTTCCCAATGGGAAGCCAACTGTTCGACTCTGGAAGGCTGGCCACGGGATTGCGATCCTCTGCCCCTGCCTCTGCCGCGGTGCCACCGCACGTAGCCTTGGGAGTGTCCACCTGTTCCATATCCTGTTCCTCCTGGACCGACAGAGTCAGAGCCTTGGGGCTTGTTTTCCGAGAGGGCGAGAGCCCGAGACTCGGAAGTAGCGCGTTCTCCGAGGTATTGACGGTCGAAGCCTCCTAGGCATTCAAATATAGCTATAGCACGGACACCTGGACAGCAGGATTCGACGACGCATTTGGTATTCTTGGAGGTCCCTTTGCAGGATATCGGGCAGCCGATGGGAGAGAAACACCCCCTGCAGTGGTTGGTACGGCACGCAGCGCAAGGGGCGTGTAAAAGCATTAACAAGGTGGGCGGTAGCGTGCCGGTCTCTACCGCAGACGGAAACATGACCTACTTGAGGTTTCCATTATGCATATCGTCGGGTAAGAAAAAAGTGTACGCACAAACCCACGCGGAGACCTAACAAGCTTTCCACACTTGCTGCAGCTTCTTTCAGCCGTGAAAAATGACCGAAACTGGGCCAATTTCTCGTCAGGAGGAATGTCGTCGGCATCGCAGGAGTAATTGGCTCGGGAGGGGCCAGGTTTAGTCCTACTAGTACTCGCTGGTGGTTCCCAGGCATCGACGTCGACAGTTTCGGGCAATTTTCCATCATCTTCAGTTCCCCATTCAGCTGCGAGACGCCTCGCCATCGCAGCGTCGTCTTCAAGATCTTCAAGGTCGATAACATCTGGACCGGTCGAGGACCCAGCTGCCCATTCGTTTTGTAATTGCCTGGCAAGCTTCTCACTTTCCTCACTTTCCTTGATACGTGCCAGGATCGCTTCGAGCTCCTCGTCCTCATCGTCAACCGAGATGATCTCTGGTTCGTCTTTAGGTTGGACGCGCGCGCGCTTATTGCGTTTCGACAAGGAAATAGCAGTGGTATTCGAAGGCGACAGAGGACGTTTAGCACGAGTGGCCATGTTAGTGGTACAGAAGGGTGCTGAGACGTGCTATTGTTTGGCAGTAAACGCAGTGTTGCAACATCCTAATTGTAATCCTTTCTCCTGGATCCTCCTTCATCGGGTGCTATCGGGTGCGGTGCCAATTGGATTATGCACCGTATATTACAGCACTCTTGTCTAGACCTTGCTTGGGCAGGTTTTCATCCATCCTTGCATCGGCAGTCGGTAACCTTCGAGGCCGGTTACTGATCATTGAACTCTTCAACCTCGACATACCGTTGTACAACTTGTACTAGTCCTTAGTTGGACGACACAGTTCACCATGCTAGCTTCTCGGAGCAATATCAGCTCGCGAATAGCCTTTCGTGCTGCGCGCACTATGTCCTCATCCGCGTTGCCCCTCCAGCCACCTACTTTGGACGAAGAAGCCGCTCAGTTTGAGGAGCGTACATCAGAAATGGCCGCCTTCTTCGCTCTGCCGCGCTTTAGTTCGCTGAAACGGCCGTACTCTCCGGTGGCTGTCGCATCCAAACAGGGCTCCTTACCCGTCCTACCCCTACCTTCGACGTTACTGGCGGACAAACTGTATGCAGTTCTGACCAAGGCTGCAGAAGCAGGCAAGCCGGTGCACACGATGGGAGCTATTGACCCGGTTCAAATGACTCAAATGGCGCGACATCAAGAGGTCGTTTATATATCTGGATGGGCAGCGTCGAGCGTTTTGACCACCGGAAACAATGATGTGGGTCCGGACCTGGGTGGGTGTATATGTGTATCCTTTTTTCGCGGTGCTGACCGTCGGCAGTGATTATCCGTACACCACAGTCCCCAATCAGGTCCATCGTATCTTCCGTGCCCAGCAATTACATGACAAGAAGCATTACGACCGAGCGTATGACAGCGTCACCAGAAGCGAGGGCGAAAATGGAGTACATCGACTACCTGCGGCCCATTATAGCTGACGCCGACACCGGGGTGAATATCCGAGCGCTGTAAAAACCAAGACACACTCTTATGGTGATTGTTTAGACATGTGGCCTTTCGTCTGTATTGAAGCTTGTCAAACTCTTTGGCCGAGTCTGTAAATATCCCTTCCTGAATGAAGTTAGCAGCGGAACTAATGGCTGTCGCAACAGGGGGCTTCGGGAATCCACTTGGAAGACCAGCTTCACGGTGGGAAAAAGGTGTGTCAGCCGTCCAAGGACTGGATGCTTTATTGAACTTGCCTCACTTAGTGCGGTCACTTGTCAGGAAAAGTTCTTGTGCCTACTTCCACCCATACATCCCGGCTGGTCGCTGCTCGATTCCAACTGGACCTCCTGAAATCTACCATGCTTCTCATTGCTCGCACAGACTCGGAGTCAGCGAAGCTGCTGTCCTCCTCTGTTGATGCAGACGATCACGAATACATACTTGGTACAACTACGACAGCAAGCAAGGAGCTTGCGCGGGTGTTAGCGGATGCAGAGGCGAGGGGTGCTGCTGGCGCCGAGATCGACGCCCTCGAGCAGC
>JARGXW010001266.1:0-27124 GCA_029204085.1 Mycena sp. CBHHK59/15
CCAGGAAGCCCAAGATATTGAAAGCCCCTCCCGGTTTGTCTTTAGACTTTTTGTATTCAATGTCCAGGGCTTTGAAAATTCGTAACGGATGCCATTGACTCTGGAGCTTTGCCGTTGCTAGACAGTTTAAGAGCATTTCGTAAATCATCTTCAGTCAGATACTGGTTCATTTCATTGTGTTCGTGTTGAGATAACCGAACATCACATTTTTCTAGCACTTCCTCAGTGCACATCATTCGACCGTAGTCGTCCTCGGGACATCAACGAGTTGTGTAGCCTCATGGTAGTTACGGGCCATTTCCGTCATTTGTTTCGGTCGAGTTTCAAAGCGGGGAACAGTTGAGTCAGTATCTGTTCTCTTGAATTCGTTATGGTACTTCTCAGATGGTACTCCTTCGTGGAGCGAGTCCAATGACGAGTCTTCAAACTTTCGCCTTCAATGTCGTATTGAGCTTCAGACTGTGCCTTTTGACGATCAGCTTCTTCTTTGAGATAGGTTTCAATCTTTTCTTCGAGATGCAAAATTGCAAGATGCTTATCCTCAGTAGGCATGTCTATGTCATTGAGCACGAGGTGCTTCTGTGTTGTCCAGGTGCGAATTTGCGGGATCTCTCCTTTACCAAGCAAGAGCATTTTTTACCTTCTGTGGTAATGTCATCCTTGTATTTGTGCCATAGGGTTTGAATGTTATTTTGGCTTCCCGGTCTGTACGGCTCAGTTCCTCACGGTCTTCAGCAAGTTTCTGTGATCGTGCACTAAGATATTTCATAAATCGCGGAGTTTTGAGAAGATAGACAGGTAGGTTCCAGATTCCGGGCCCATATTCCTCCTCTGCTCGGCATGTCAATTGGACGGAAACCAAGTGATGATCACTGGAGATTAAACTGGGTTCAATTGACCAGTTTCGATATCGTTTAAAACGGTCTACCGGTACATAGATTCGGTCAAGACGTGAACCAGTCACATGCGTCTGGTTTATAGTAGCATTTGTGCGCTTCTGGAAGCAAGTGTATTCCCGTGAATCGGGAAATGTTGTTCGCCAACCGTCTTGCATGCGGAAGAGGGCTTTGAGGCATAGGAAACTCTGAGAATCGGCTCTTCTTTGTTCGATGTTCGATCTTAATATTTTCAACAAAATTCCAGTCCCTAGTGTTTCGGTTGGGAGTGGGAGGACTGGATTGTCAAGGTAACAGTACCATAATTGTGCCCACATCCTCTCTCTTTCCTGAGGTGTATTGGGGGCGTATATGTTCAGAATGTTAATAGTTTCTCCTCTATGTGATGGGATCACAAGTAAGATTGCATGGCCTCAATGAGGACATACTCTTTTACGTTTTCAGTGTCAACATATTTTTTATTCAGAAGAAAGCCGACTCCAGCTGTTGAGTCAGGTTTCATTGGGTGTCCCGAGTTGAACAGTTTGAACCATTTTCCGTAAATGTTGTTGAACTGGCTAGCAGCAACATTATTCATGTGTAATTCTTGCAAGGCAAGGACACCTATCCTTTTTCATCAACGGTCTTCTTCATATAAGTGAATTTGTGGCCTGTGCTGGCCATGGATTTATTTTTGTCTCTGCCATTTATATTTGAGAGGCAATGGTTACATTTGAGCGTGTGAACTTCGCTGAGCGAGCGAGCTTCGGAGGTTTATTCCTCTCTCTAATCTGTATATTCAGTTCTTCCCAGTTCTCAGGGATAGGGTGTTCCCTGTGGCTTCATTTCCATGACTTCTGTCTGGCAGACACCGTCTCTCACCAGGCCCCGGAAACTACCATGTAACCCTGTCCGGGTTGAGCCCAAAATCTGGGCAGTTTTACCTTATGAAATTTGGCCTTCTGGACCATCTTTACTCTATCTCGGACAAGGTTTTAGGAGGTAAAATTGTGATTTTTCTCACAGCTCAAATTTTTGGGCTGATCGACTGGGAATTGGTCTGTTCTGGCGTGTTAAATCAATTCAAATCTCTGATCAGCGGCGTTTAACACAGATGTTTGTGCCAAATCTACACCATTCCATCGCTCCAGCCACATACACACCAAAAAAAGTTCTGCGCTCTGCACAATTTACTCTATGGCGGACAAGGTTCCCTGGTTTTCAGGCTCTTTTACTCTATATCGCGGACTAGGTTGGGGTCATTTTGGGCTACAGTTTTACTCTATCCCGGACAGGGTTACATGGTAGTTTCCGGGGGCCTCTCTCACCTCACCGGCTAGGGTCTTGTTTATTACGCTTGTTTATAAACAGCGGTTTATAAACCGGTTTTTCAATGGATCGGGCAAAATGGCCCGTTTTTAATTACTAAAGCTTGATCCGGAGCCGCCAATCTTTGATGGCTCGCCAGAATTTTCCTTCAGCGACGCCAGCTCTGAGGTGTTATGTCTGGCACTGGGGTCACCTACTACGACGAGGAACTCAAATGCTTGCACCGCTTGTTCAAGGCCTTGCCCGAGAGCATTCCGGCCGGAGATGCCCACAACTTTCTCGGATACGTGCCGAATCCAAAGAAGGTGCTTGACATCGGCTGCACCAAGCCTGTTGTCAGTCATGCCCTGGAGGTATCCTTCGGCACCCGTCAAACACCTACGGGCGTGAAAATTATCCCGACATTCAAGTCCCGTAGGCCTGGTTTGGAAGAAGTTGTTACCGTGCTTCGCGATCATATCACTGGAAATGCGGGCTCGAATTTGCTGCTCACTTTGTGATCTCACACAGGGGGCTATCAATGCAATTGAATCTTCCGGAGCCCCGGTAAGCTTTTGTGGTCGTTCGCAACAAAAAACTCGTATTTTAGGCTATATCCGAGAACCGGTTTATAAACACGTTTATAAACAGCCTGTTTACAAACCAAATTCAAAAAACGGTTTATAACCCCCCTGAGAATTATAAACAAGACCCTATCACCGGCTCCTTTGACGGCCTTCCCTGGTCGCATCCAGCGGCAGTATTGGCCATTCAACAACGCCTCTCAACCCTTCCTCACCTCCGCGGGCTCATGGTTGCGATGTTGAAAGCTGCGCGCGAAACCTGGGTTCGATTCAGCGCAGAGTTCGCATAAGGCGGCGAAATCGCGGCGGCGACTGAGTCACAGCGACTGCGTGCGTGGATGGATAAGACAAACGACTTCTGCGAGTCAGAGTTGGGAATATTCAGGCAGGCAAGCCGCAAGAGCCCCAACCTCTCCCTTGTCGTTCACAACAGCCGCGAAATGTATGCGCGCAACCACACGTCCACCTATATCAAGCGATGCTCTCCTGCAATGCGGAAGTTCTTCCGTCGCATGGCGCGCTTGCAGGATGAATCCGGCGCCAATGTTCAACAACGTCGGGAGATTGTTCAAGTGTGCAAGAATGCAGCCAACAAGCGTGCGGAAAGAGCCGAGAATCTTGAGCAGAAGAAGCGGCAGCGCAGAGAAAAGCAAGCGCGCGTCATTCCAGTCCTCACCGTCACCGAGTCAGTACATCTTGCCTTCATCGCACTGCGCACAGAGGGCTACATGACGCTCGAGCGCATCAACTGCAGTGGTTGTTTGAACATGGCGTCATCTGCATTCCCAAGACGAATAAACCAACGCGGCAAGGAAAGGCCCGAGCGATTGGCTCTTTGGTTGAAAGGTGTCCGTGAGTATGTGGATTCTGGTGCAGTTCGGGGTCCAGAGGTTGACGTGATTGATGATGATGACGAGAACGAGCCAGAGGATGAGGCCGCGGCCATCTCGAAGGCTCTCGGCGACGACGAGGATGATGGTGAAGATGAATTGTATGACTCCGAGGAGGAATGGTATGAGGGCGATGCATAGCGTATGCTCACCATCACCCTAAATTTAAATAATTTGTTTATAATCATGTATTTTCACATTTGTAAATTCGTCTATTGGTGTACAATACTCACTACTAGTATAATCAACCTCTTCGTGCCCTAGAAACAGTCTCAGGCGTCGGCGTTGAAGAAAGTGGAAGGATTTCGGCCTTGATGTGCTTAGTCAGCTAACGATCGCCGAATCGGGGCTGCCCATACCCACCTCTCTAGGCGGGCTGGACGCGCCATTGGCTCATCCGCTTCGCGTCCCGCACTCCCGAGTGCCGACCGACTTATGGAACGACTCGGAAATGAGCCGAAGTTAAACGATGACAGATGTCATTCACTCATTCTCAAGACAGGTATTCATAAATTTCAGACAAATTCCAGGCCAGCCGATATTTTTTAGACCAGGGGTAGAGCAGTCAGCCTTCGCCTTTATGCTCGTACCTCGCATGTTGTAGTCTGTTGATCAACTTGATCGTGTGATTGGTGGGCCGCGTCAAGTCACATCACATGATTATTACCGTGTGCCGAGTACCGTGCTGGATCCCGACACAAACCCGCCCCCCGACCCTCGTCACAGTCACCGCCTGATTCCACTGATCTGATTGATCTCCTCTGATGTGGCCGCGTTAGCCGAGTCCCATGCTCGAGCGCGAGTCCCATCCTTTAGCCCATCATCAATGGGACTTGGGCACTGATGATGGGAGTGGGACTCAGTAGCCGAGTCCCACTCCCATCCTTCTTGTATATACTCCGTCCGCCGTCCCTGCGAGCTCTCCCTGCTATCGCGTTCTTTGTATTTTCGGCGCTTGGTAGGAGCACAGCCATCCGATTTCCTTTTTGGGGGGAAGGCGCCTTTCTCCGCTCCAACCTCCTGCGCTTGCACACCTTCCGTGGCGCCAATTGCTCCGCCCTGTATCGGCGGAGTGTCGTGTACGACATGCACCGCGACCATCTGCACTGCCCTCTGGCCGCGCCGGCCTTCTGCAGCTGCACGATACCGAACGCGATGCGCACAGCGCCTGCGAAGCCACTACCCGCCTGCTTGACGCCCAGTGCTTACGACCTCACTCCCGGAAGCGGTGCTACACCCGGCCCCCGCGCACCCCAGATACGCCACGCAGCAGGCGCTGGCGTTCCTCAATGCATGTGTGCCCCTCGTCAAGGACCATTCTCTGCGCACCACAGCTATTATTTATAGAGCACCGCGGGAGGTTCATACAATAAGAACATACATTATTGTGTCTCAGGGAACTGTGTACTAGTACCTGGGACTTCTGTTTGGTGATATAAAGGAAAGCCAGAGTGAGCTCCGAACTACTGGCTGTAGTATTCAGAGCATGTCCGCGGGGTCACCGCGGGTATGTTGTACTCTGATACACGTACCAAGGAGATAGGAGATACATGCTATCAAGCGACCGTACAGTTGAGAAAACCCTCATAGTAACAATGTTGCGCGGATAGGCCATTATTACATAGCAAGGCGGCAAGGGAGTAGGTAAAGTAGCAGCGGGCTGTCAGAAAGGGGTCGAATTGGGCATCGAGGCAGGAGCACACAGCGGTCGTGGACGGCGAGGAGAGGGGGGAAAGTGCACGGCAGAGGGGGACGCGACCGGGCGTCCGCGACGGCGGGCATGTTTAGTCCTCCCCACTCCTTTTTCCCCGACCCCACCACCACCGCTCGTCGCAGTTCGTACTTCCAATGAGCGACGTCCGCATCGCCCGCGACGCAAATATCGCTCCTAGGTGGCGTTGAGGTTGTCCCGCGACGGACTCGCGCCTGCGTCTGTCCTCGGGCAGTCCCTTGTGGGGTTCGCTGCATCGAGGAAAGGGAGGGACGCACGCATGGTCGCGCCGCCGCTTACTCCGAGTGAGGCTAGTCGAGGGAGGGGCGAGGGCAGGGAGCTGAGCGGAAGGGCGATAGGCAGGGCGCGCGCGTTCACAGGAGCCGGCTGCGGGCAATGTGGACATTGAGTGCGAGGATGTCGAGGGTGCGAAAAGGTTTTGGAAGTTCGCGTGATGCGGCTGCGTGCAGGCGAGGCGGGCGTCGAGACCAGGGAAGATGCGGGCGGGATCGACTAGGGTTAGTGCGTGCCGCCGGCGTGTACGATTGAGCTGGACGCAGACCCGGGCAAAACACCGATGGCTGGGATGGCGTGGGGCGTACGCCGCTAGGCGCGGTGCGCGAGTGTCAGCGCGGAAGCGGCGGAGGCGCTTTTGGGACCAGCTTGCGATCTCCGCGCCACGGGAGCGTGCCGCCGTTGGCGAGAAGGTGTAGGGAGGCGTGGACGGATCGGAGCTGACCGCGTGAATGGCGATGGGACAGTCCAAAGGGGAGCTGGGAGAAGGATGAGAAAAGGAGGAAAGAAAAAGAGTAAGACATAAGAGTACGCACCGTAGGAGTCCCACGACGGGGTTGCGAGGGCTCGGAGATGAGAGCGGTGGGACGGCCGGGCCTCGTCGAAGCATCGCGCGAGGAGGTACGGCGAATCGACGCGCGTGCAAGTCGACTTGCCGCGCGTCGCGTTTGGACGAGGATCGAGGGTGGGCGTTACCCGGGGCAAAACTTCGATGGGTGGAATGACGGGGGCGTGCGCAGCTAGGCGGGGTTCCCCAGTGTCGTCGCGGAAGCGGTGGAGGGGCGTTCGAGGGCAGCCTGCGATCTGCGCGTTGCGGGAGCGTCCGATCGTCGGCGGGAATGCTGAGGGAGGCGGAGGCGGAGGCGGGCGACGCGCGTCGATGGGGATGTGACAGTACAAGAGGAAATCTGGGGGAAGGATGAGAAAAGAAAGGAACGGAGATGTAAGAGTACGCACCGCTATGACCACGGCGAGCGACCTCGAAGACACCGTCGGTGAGGGGCATGGCAGCCTTGCGCGGGCTGGGAGACGAGGGCGGTAGAACAGCCAGGATTCGTCGCGGCGTCGAGCGAAGTGGCACGGTGATAGGACCTCCGTGCAACTCGACTTGCCGCGTACTGTGCGGAAGCGGCCATACGGAGAATCGACCGGCACAGGCGACGCGTACGGCGCGGGAGCGCATCGCGTATACGACTGGGAGTAGCGGGGAGGCTCTGTGGAGGTAGAAATGATGATTAGGACCTGAAATAAGCGGGAAGGGATAAGGGCAGAATGCGTAGATAAAATTTACTCACCGGGATGGCAGAAACCGGCGAGATTTCGTCGTACACGCTGCATCCAGTGTACCCATGCCATAAGACGCCATTGGGAGGCGTTGTCACGTTGTGCGTTGAGTTGGAATCGAGAACACGATGGTTACCTGATTTTTAAAAAAGGAAATGTGAGCGGGGACTATTCTTTGAGAGAAAACAAAATGGGGACCTGGGGTGGGGCAGACGAGGGTCGTACACATGCGAAACGACACCATTAACATTGCTGTGTGGCGCTTGCGGCCCAAATACCAGATACGGTGTTTGCCTGATTTTTTGGGAGAAAGAATCAGCGGAGATATTTTCGACAGAAAGGTTTGGCAGAAGAGGAATAGCGACAGACCTTGGTGGAGGAGACGAGGGGAAGCTAGCGTTGAGGGTGTTGCAGCCGAGGGAGAGCGTCATGGGGATGGTGGCACGGGTACGGCGGCATTGGGGAGAACTGCGACGGCGACGCGTGCGACGGGCGGCCGAATAGCGATGGCGCCGCGGCGGAAGGGCGGCGACAGAGGGTAGAGAGGGGCGAAGGCGTGCACGCCGTCAACGGTGTGCAGGCCGAGTGAGTAGCTTGGGAGAAGGTCGTGGTCGTCGTGTGACGTGGCGTCGGCACCGCGCGGATGGCGGCGCCACACGTGCGCAAACAAACGCGTCGCGTGAGCTCGGGCAGGAGGCTGCAGCGGGTAGGGGCGCGTAGGGCGGGCGGAAGCGGCGGGAGCAGACACCGGCGTGCAGGTAGGAGCGGGTTCAACGGAAGTGAGCCGGGGATACGGGCCGGGGGTGCGGGTTACACTATGAAGCTGTAGCAGGATGAATTTCAACAAGACTTAGGTTGATTAATGCACTTCAACCTGTGATTGGATGATTTTAGGTTGATTTACTTCAACCTATATGTTAGGTTGAAGGTCCACCTACTATTTTCAACCTATCTGGAGGTGGAATTCACCTGTATTTCCAGCGAGCTCTATTCAACCTATGATGACTTCAACCTATTTTGAGGTGAAAAGACACCATCGGGTGTAAAAGACTTGAGATTCCACAAATTACATTACAATGCTATGAATATTCATTTCCAAAGGACTGTATGCAGCACAGAATAAGTACATATGACCTGAGCTCATAATATCGATCGAATACCTGTGCAAGTGGGCGCACATCTTGCGAAGTCCATTCAAACTCCGATCGATCACATGGCGATGGTGTGATTGATGGATTTGGTTGTGTCGCTTTCTTTCCTTCCTTCCTCTCCCTTCCCCACCCTCATCCCCCTGTGAGCTCGCTCTGTATGCCTCTGACGCCTGGCCGCAACCATCTGGATTGGGACTGATGTGTTCTGGAGAAGACTTGGATCTGTAGGCTACCACTGAAACACTTGATGAAGCACAATATCCGCTATCCTCTGGTGTCGTCCTGGCTGGTTTCTGCCTTCCCTATGGCTCTCAAGACTACTTCCTTTACCTCTGTCCTCAGGCTTCCTGCATGGATTCTTTCCCTTGTGCATTGTCCGCACTGCTTAGCATCTCCTTCAGCATTTCTTTTCTCGTGCACTGTTTGCACCACAGCCGCCTGTGGCATTCATTTTTTTTTCTACAGATAGTTTTCTCTCTGTCTCTTACAGGTATGGACAGGTCCTTTCACGAGCCAAATATCCATTAATTTATCTGCCCTAGATATCGGCGCTCATCATCCCATTGACCGTGCACTGCCTCTTCTCGTCTACGCTTCTCCCCATAATCCTCTCAGGTGAGAATCTCAATGAGGCTTACCATTTCACTCACTATGTTTTCCTCTTCATCCATCTGATATCTCACGGGAGAAGAGCGAATTCTATGGGCATCCATTCCCCAATATACACAGTGTGTATGCTTTTTTCTTGAGCTCCCGATGCATTAACTTATATATATTCTGCAGAATGTATGACCTGTGCATCAAGTAGGCTGCTCACTACTGCGGGTCTTGGAATGTCGGACACCATAGCTATTTATTTTGTGTATATAGAACAATACAATCTGTTTTGTACTGTAAATCACCGAGTATCATGATGATAAGCAGCAGGTTATAGGTTGATAGTGGTTACCCAAAGTACCCTATCATAGGTTGAAAGTCAGCGGATATGTCCCATCGGTGGATAGGATGAATTCGGCCAAAATAGGATACTATTCAACCTAATTCAATCAACCTATAACAAGGTACTAATCAACCTAAGAGCGTTCAAAATCAACCTAAAGGCTAGTGATATTGTTCCTATTCCAGGTTGAAATGTAGGTTGAATTTCATCCTCTTTAGCCGCCTCAGAGTTAGTCTACACGGCCAAACGGAAATCTGACAAAAGGCTGAGATTGTGTATCTTAGTTTTGTTGTAAGAACGACTCTTAAGATATTCACCTGATCCTTTTATCAAAGTCTTACTACACCGACTTGTGCAACAATCTTACGAGGATCTGTATGAATTCTTAAGATGAGGAAAGTCGTAAGACATCGGTCCGGCACCAAAATACAGCCGGTGTCCCAGAGGGGAAGTCGTGTTGCTTCTGTCTCAGGAAGTCACTTCCGCTATCTAATCAGAGCCATCTCCCATCTGCGACGACATTGCCCGCGTCGACACAGATATGGGGGCGAATAATCCTCGGCCAGTGGGACAGCCTGAAAACAGTATGCTTCGATCCAACCTCCGAAACCCTATCTCCCGACAAGTTGCCGTACGCAAGCAGCGTCTTCACCGTTGGAGGCGCCATATACTCCTCGGTAAAACATTTGCATTCATGCGCGTAACCTCCGTCTGCAAGATCTGGTTGCTCTCCATAGCAGCCTTCCTGTGCTTTAACTCAGTCATTTGGGGACATCTCCTGGCAGATAAAGGGTCTCTGGCATGGTTTATTGCTGCCACCTTTCCTTTGAATTTCATGGTTATGGTTTTTGCTCTCCTTGGTATATTTTTGCTACAGGTTCATAGAGCAAGTAGATCTGATTCGAATGCTATATAGTCTCGCGTGACTCCCAAATGAAGTCGTCTGTGAACTTATCCCGTTCACATTCCTCTCGTGTGCAAGAGTCTAATAAGTTCCGAATCATGGTCCTGGGACCCTTCCCGAAACCCGTCCAGCTTGGTATATACTCCTTGTACTGCACCTCAACATACTGATCATAATTTGGGAAGAAATGGCATCTGGGAGCTCGGTGGGAAACATTATCCGGCAAATGCGACGTCGACATATGATCCCTGATATCTCACGAGTCAAGCATCATATCATTTTCCCTAGCTTTAAATTCGCTTCGCTTGTGCTCTCTGATACACTGCAAGATGTCGGCATACGTGATCTCTCAGTTTTGCACTTGCGGACATCTGTTCTTGGAGGATCATCATCAAACACTGGTTTGATCTATTGCATTTTACTATACTTAAATTCGTGATACTGACTCTGATTTTCAGCCCGCCAACCTTCGGGACCAGCTGAAAACCCTGCTGGGCGATCGCAATTTTCTAAAGCAACTGGCAATTTTACTTCTCCACGCCCCGATGGTATGTAACTATATAACTCTCCTTCGGAATGAACAGTGGAAACTAAAACGCAATAAAGTCTGGGAATCGGTGTCCCCCGGACAGTTCTGCTGCATGGTCTGTCTTGGGCATGAACCAGTTGAAGCGCGACGTGTTTCTCACCACGAGAGCGGCGTGAAACATAAACGAAATTTGGAGCGACATGATGCATCTGGAGGCAGTGCTTCTGGATCTGGTCCAGCACCCGAATCAGTGCCCAACTTTCAGACGTTCCAAGCCCGCGTACCAGCAGAACGTGTCCGTGGCTCCCTCACCCGGATGCTTGCTGATATCCAACAAAATCCTGATCCGCGTGAGCTGCAGCACCGTTATGTTGACGAAAATACAGGTGTTGTTAATTGGGATTCGGATATGATGGATTTCGATATGCACTTTCAAGAATCCCTCGATGTTCGTACGACAGCCCTCCTGGCGGAGAATTTGCAAGAGTATCTGAAAGATGACGGCGATATTGACCATGATTCGGACGACGATTCGGAGGAGCATAGTGAGGTTAATTCCTCTGAGTCCTCTGATACAGAAGACGGTAAGAATCATTAATGATGCATTCATTGTAACTCAAATAATCAAAGATGACCCTCATGTTGCCGCTCGGAAGAGCCGCAAGGTTGACCCCAATGCCGTTGGCTCAGAATGGTTCCCTTGGCCAGATAAAGAGGTAACCCGCATGCAACACCATTCTGTATTCTAACGGATTGATAGACATGTGTGCTTGACATACTCCGTCATGTCCCGCGCTGTGCATTTTCTAAAAAGCAGAATGCAGCAATCCATTGGGCAATGCTAGCGCTCGGACTGAGTGATTTGCCATCAGACCGTGTTATGGATGACATCGACAAGTACCTTCAAAAAATGTGTGGGGTCCAAAGCATTCGGTATTCGGGAAAATTAGGGCATGTTTACTACGTGAATGATTTAGCCGCAATAATTGCCCAGGTATTGTCTAGCTTTCTGCGGCCCTCCGGGTCCACTAACAGCATGCAGGAAATGTCAAATCCGACCGTGCGAGAACATCTCCATTTTCTACCAGAAGACACGAAACCTTCATTATCGCAAGCGTGGCAAGCTGGCCGTTGGCTCGATGAGCTCGACTCGGACCTCACAACCCCCATGATCAGAATACATGGTCAGGATTTCTATATCAATGAGCCTGCCCTCCTTTCGAATGGAGTCGTATGTATGCCAGTGAGATGGTTTAAACGTCGCGACAAGATCTTTGGTCGAGTCTTGAAAATGCGCTTTGCTTCCGAAACACGTATAGATAAGGGCTGGATCGTTGAAGGAGGCCAGGAATTCATTGTGGATGAATCCGATTTATTGACCGCATTTCCGGCCCTTGTTACAACTCATGTATCTCGAGGATTGCCGGACCCCAGGCTCATTTTTGGTATGTCAATTAATATTATAGTGTCGCATCTTTCATGTTTAAGATGAGACAGGGATCGAAATAAACGGAGAACTTTCCAAGTGGACCAAAACAAATGCGGTGGAGGGCAACCGGTGGCGTAAGCTCAGTGCCGGCCATCGAGTGCTCGCGTTTCCCATTTGGCTCTACTGCGAGATACATCGGGGAATACGTCAAAGAAATGGAACAAGCACAACTCGTTTCTCTTTACTGCGGCAGGTCTTCCACGACAATATGTTCACCGAGAATCCAACATCCACTTTCTTTCGACCTCAAATATTGCACCACCTTTGGAAATGCTGGATGGAATTGTAGATCAACTTGAGTACGCCCTTAATTCCATAGGGATTACTGACCCAATCAACATTTTCTACGGCTTGTCAAGCTAGCGGTGTCTGGGCATGGGATTCTCAATACCGGGAGCTTGTCCTTGTGATTCCCTCGGTGCTTGCAATGCTCGGGGATAACCCTATGCAAAGTGAATTCGCCTGCCACATTGGGTTCAGAGGGAGATTTTTTTGTCGAGCCTGCTGGGTGCGAGGAGATCCTGAACAATCGGATGATGATGACGAAGAGGAGAATGAGCCAGACGGCAGCGGAAGCGATACATCTTCTGTCGCATTGGGGACGGGAAGTAAGAAGACGACTGGTGAGGAAAGAAGAAGAGGAAAAAGAAAAAAGATGAAACAGTCCTCGATATGATTAGCCGGATCGGGCAATTCATGTCGGTGAGTCTTGATTCGGCGCTACTCGGTATTCTGTTCGATGATTTTCTTCAGCGTGCCCAGCAACGAACAGCTCGTGAGACTCGCAAGGAGCTTCGATCCCAATTCAAAACAGCTTCCAAGGTTGGCGGGCAGGCAGGCTTCAAACGCCAAAAGACAGAGTCCGGGATCAAGGATACCTTCCAAGGTGCTTTTCTGGATCGCATATTTGCGATTTCTACAAAGCGGGGACGAAATAAAGTTCAAAAGCAAGCAGATATTGCAGCACTACTACGGACCTTCCCAGCAGATATAACGAGTCCTGTGTGGCGCATCAAAGGCATTTATAACACTAGCTGCCAGTGGCTGGACACAATACTGATTTATTTGGGCCAGACTTTGATCCTCACCAAGACACTCCCGTGGAAATTCTTCATGTTATCCTGCTCGGATTCGTCAAGTATTTTTGGAGAGATGCAGTTGCACGGGTAAAGAAATCTGACCATGAAATCTTGATTTCTCGGTTGTCATCATTCAATGTTTCTGGCCTCGGGATCTCGGCTCTGCCTATCTCTATTATAAGTAGGATGGGGGGGGCCATCCTATTGACCATGACTGTTCGCGGCCCAATTTGGCTGTGGGGTTTTTTCAACGTTGCGAATCTTTTCTTGGCTTGCACCAAGTCGGTGGTCCATACGCTCAGGGCGTGGTCCACGTATTGATGGCAGATTGCGAGGTTTTTCCTAGTTGCAAGGTTTTTGCAAGTGAAGAGGCACGGTCCATTTAAAAACATACAATGAAGGGTTTATACATCCATTTGAGGTTTTGTAGGTTGGGGGCCTCCTTGATCCGTTACCACCACCATCTCCCACTTTCCCACGGTGACTTCTGCTGGTCGCGGCGGGACAAGGTGAGATTGGCGGTGGTTAATGGGTCAGGGAGTGGGTTTGCGCCAGGGGTTGCACCCAAGGGTGACCCCCACACCCGCATAGCCTACGAGCTAGGAAGTGTGGTTTCCCATGCCTTCGCACCATCGTCGACGTGCACTCTGCACACCATAAATCAATGCACTTTTGCCATAGACTGGCTCAGAATATGTCAGAACATGACCGTACATTTTTTTCTCGTCCCAAAACTGAAAGAACTGATCAATAGAGCCTAAATTGGGTTGAAGTAACATAACGGGACCAGGGCCCCAATACTTCATTTTTTCTTACAATTCTCACTTGCAAAAAATTCTTTACCTCTGAGAGAGCAGTCTCAAATAATTTTGAGATTTTTTGGGTGCATTCAAGGACTTCTAATCGACCCCGTCTCTCACTCACTTTCTGCGCTCTCCGAAAGGTGCAAACTAATGACATCACCGTGATTTTTTGCGGGCAACGGTATAATAGGTACGCCTGGTGGGTTTACACAGAAAATACAGCAATTTACAATAATAATGGCACCAGAAAAAGGCTGGAAGTACAGTGAGCGCGGAGAGCGCTTGCGACCGTGAAAGGAAAGTGCATCAAACGAGCTCGGAGGTACCTCGAGCAGAGCCGAGGTGATGCCACCTCGAGGTGCCATATATGGCAACGCTCCGAGGCGAGGTGAAACTCACCTCGAGGTACCTCCACCTCGCGGCAACACTAGTCGCATACTACTGTACTATTTCGACCGTTTGTTCAGGTGACGGTGACACTCAACTTTTTTTGATGTGCTCAAAAAATGCCATAATTCAAAAGAAAATTTATCGGTCACCTCGGTCGACGAAAATCTAAAAATAGTGAACAAACGGTCGAAATAGTACAGTAGATCATCGGGGAAACCCGAAGGAACCAAGTCTGCCCAAAGGGGCGATAATATTAGTCAGCGTGTGCAAATTGCGCAGATTGCGCAGATTGCGCAAATTGCATTTGGTCATGTTTGTCATTGTGTGACACGTCCTAGTATTAGGCTGTGGAAGTTTTTTTGGGTGGCTATGCTGCTCCCGCATCGTTGCGGGAGCAGAAATTTTACTTTTTTGAAGGGGTTTGAAATTTTTGAAAGATTTTTTTTGGGTGGCTATGCTGCTCCTGCATCGTTGCGGGAGCAGATTTAACGATGCAGGAGGAAATTTGGTTTAATTGAATTAGAATTACTTTTTTTGCAGGGGGTGATTTTCTCATAATGAGAGCTGAGCTGGAGGGCGGAATAATAGTAGGGCAGACACATGCATTGCTGTCTTCACTCCATCGTGGGCAAGCCACATTCGCAAAATACAAGCCTTGGAAGCATTTCAAATTACTTTCAAGTACCCGAAATAAAAGATCCAGGTCCAGCGACCCGATTTGAATGTTTGGCTCTCTGGAAGGTTACTTCATGGCTTCTTGACGGTAAACTGACCAGCGAGGTAACGCAATGCTGTGGAAGCTTTCAAGCACGAGTGTTTCCAAGACGTCAAGCAGGATCCTTGCTGATAGGCACAGCGGTACATCTTTCTTCCACCCATCCATGTATTCCTTGCTCACAATTTATTTAGACTTCCCCTAACATTCCTGTGCCTTGCCATGTTGCCCCAGTCCTGCTTTGCCTTTATAAACGAGCGCCTGTGAGGAGTCCGCTGCCTGCCAATGTGCAGAGATACACCATCCACTTGTCTCGAGTTCGTTCGTTCCACTCAATGTCAAGCGCCTGGCTCAGTATTTCAATTCCAAGTGTCGAATAAAAAGTACAATTGTACGGCCAAATACATCAATCAGCGGACACCGTACACAGAGAGTGCGTCAAATCACATAGGACGCATAACACACCCCTTCCGATCGGTAGCAGATGATCCAGCTGGGTAGATCCGTCATCACGGCCCTAGGTACCGCTCACCCAATTTTTCGCAGAATACGCTCCAGAACGTTTCAGGACACCCAACACGTTCCATGAGTACATCACCGCGTGTAGAGGCAAACACATGGCTGATTCCCTGCTGGCCACAACGGCAGTCCTGAACCCGGGTGGGCAAGCGACATGCATTGACCTGTACAATCTCCACCCCATGAACATAGCCCTTCCCTTCACATTTTAAGCGGGCCATGCCTCCTCGATGCACAGAGTCCTCCTGCACTCGAGCACCTACCTTGAATGCCTGGCTTATTCCGTGCAGACTGTTATGGCATTCCCGAAGCCGGGTGGCACGCATCACGCAATAACCTGCAAAACCTCAAACCGCTGTCTAAGCCCTTCATCGGGTGTTTTAAAGCGGACCGGGCCTCTTCGCTTGCAACAGACAAATATTACAACGGCCACTCCTTTCACTCTCTGCATATTGTGTCTTGGCAGCTGACATTTATTTATTTAAAAAATGAAATCAACTTGTGTCATGTTGGTCCCTACACTGATGTATGCCCCCTTTGCTCCTTCACGCCATGCTGATTCCGCGGAAACCGTTACGGCATTCCCGAAGCCAGGTGGCACGCATCAAGCAAGAACCTGCAAAACCTCAAATGGCTGTCTAAGCCCTTCATCCGGTGTTTTTAAGCGGACCACGCCTCCTCACTTGCAAACAAACAAGATCCACCCTAATCACTGATACCTGACTCTGCCACATGACGAAGCAGGCAGTCAGATGGCCCATCCGTCGACATCCGAGTCAATAGATGGTTTTTGCCTTGTCTGTAGACCCTTGTATTTTGCCATGGACAATCACCAAATTCCGGAGCAATTCCAATTCTAAGCCTTGACGTCATCGCTTTCACTGCAAGTCACAGCAAGCGCGAATCAAGCCATTTCAGTTCCCACCACCCACAGAACCAAGATCTACTGTTTTTTCTGACCCAGAAACACCATCAAGCTGAGTCTATCACTCTGAAATCCCCTTGCTACAAGCCATCTTAATTTTAAGGATATTCTCTGCCAATTCCCAACACACCAATTGAAGCCCTTGTGGGCCAGTGACTAAGCTTAAAATAAATCGCAAATCAAGTGCTCACATTTCTGACATGGCCAATTCCCATCGCCATCACTGTGGCTCACCAACGGCCAAACCGGAACCAACCCAAACCTGAACCAAAGACACCAAGACACCGAGGCAGATGACGTCCCTAAGCCAGACACCGAGAAACCCAAACCACCAACCCGGACCTTAACCGGCATAGCAGTCACTCATGGTGGATTTCGTGTCCTGGGATGGCAAGGGAGAGCTGCGCAAGAAGGCACAGTCTCCTAATAATATCAGCCCGAAGATGCAACAAGGAATGATCCGGAAGAACTCAAATCGTTGGAAAGCAAAAAGGCAATGATCTAAACTATCAGAGAGGCTTTTCCGATTATTTACGACAGCCTGAAGTTAAAAGGCAAACAGGCCAGCAAGCACAGGTAACCCTGTAGAAGCTTTCACGATGTTAAATCAAATGAAACCATGAACTTCGCCACACTCAAAAACAACATATAGCCAAGATCTGAAGAGGCAGAAAGCTTCGCCTTGAGTTTAAATCCTGGCTGATACATACAGCTCCACTCAATGGGCAGCGGCCCACAAGTTGAGTGAGAGCACACCAAGAAAAGGGTGTTTACAAAATAATAACGCGCAACTAGGGAACGAGTCCACAGATTGTCAGGCGCAGTGGCTCAACATGACGGCCACACGTGTTCCTTGTTGGGAAAAAATAGCCTAGGCATGTCGCAAAATTAACGGGTCGGGGGGGCGGCCCACAAGTTGAGTAAGAGCACACCAAAAAAAAAGGGTGTTTACAAAATAATAATGCCCAACTCGGGAACGAGTCGACAGATTGTCAGGCGCAGTGGTTCAATATGATGGACATATGTGTCCCTCGTTGGGAAAAAATAGTCTAGGCATGTTGCAAAATTAACGAGTCGGGGGGGCAGCAAAGTTGGGAAGGACTCGCATCTACGCACATCAGCCTCAACTGGCAGCAGATCCATTATCGCAGATATGGTCCCATCGAATATCTGAGATCGAACTGCACCGGCGCTCCAGACATCGTCCCATCGGCCAGTGTGGCGGAATCTCGTCAACAAGGCAATTGCAAGGAAGTTCAGACATTCGAAGCTGTTGCTGATATTTTCGTCAGCTCGAGCCTGGGCTGCCAACCTGAAGAGGGCGACAGCTTTGTTCAGATCCGTAATATTGCATGTATCCAGGCAGTCTTGGAAGATTCTGTCGGCTTGACCGACATTTTCGGGAGCCTGTTGATCGGCACTCGATCAGAGCATTTAGTTTCCCCAGCAATTGAAGACATACCGCCGGCAGATCGGGAGCAAGAGTAGTGCTGTTCTCCATAGTGATCTCGGGTTGAAGAATGAGTGGTCAAAGGTCGCTAAAAGACCGTAAGCGCCGAGTCCAGTATAATGATGTTACGCACCTTCAGTGTTGGCGGCTGCTAGAAATGCTGCTGAGACCGTCACAAAGGCTGGTCTTATATGCCTCGTGGGTTCTAAAATAAAACAAGGAACAGCGGCACGCATTGACAGGAATACTGGTGCCGTTCTATACTTACGTGTCCCGATAAGTCGATCTTTAGGTTTGGAGACACATGCAGAGAGCCGCAACAGCGCTCAAACCACGCGGTGATAGCTATTATTAATTAATTAATTAACCGTTCTTTAAGATTTTGCTCGTCCGGCGGTGCTCATCAATTTGTACCTATTGGTTCCTTTCTCCATATAGCTTGATTGCTCTTGGCTCTGTCTCCTGCCGTCCGCTTGCGCAATCTCTCTCACTTGTGCTTCTCCCGAACTTTTTCCTGCTTCAAGCAAATTCATTTCCTTTTTTCGTTGGCACTGGACTACGGAATGGTCCCATGGTCGGCTACAGACCACGCCTTTTTGGTTTTTTCTCTGCTCTTCCTCTGGCTTAACTCCTTTCATCGTTGATTTTCTGCTTTTCACACCACAGCCTTTTCATTTGCGACGGAACAGCTGACCTCCGCGCAGTTCTTTCGTGACACACAGGGTGCAACGGCCATGGCCGCGGATTCATGGCATTCGAAGGGCGTGGGACCGACATTTGCCATGGTGTTTGCCACGGCGTTGCACATCCATTGCACAATCAATCAAAACTTAGGCAGGTGTGAGAAGGAAACCCGCCACACCTAAAACAGGAAACTCTCCGACCTGTTAAATGGGAGATAGAAAGGCGAGCTTTCCACGGCAATTTCAGATGGTCAGAAAGTTCCTCTTTCAAGTGGACAGAACGTGTAATAGAATGACTTGATTTAATCACGGGTTTCAATCAGTTAAAAAGATCAACTTTCTGCCGCATTTTCAGACAGGTTGAAAGAACTTCATTCCACAAAGACTTAAAGATCAACTTTCCATGTCTGTTTCAGACAGGTTGAAAGAAGTTCATTACCGAAGCAGTGAAAGATCAACTTTCCACACCGTTTCCAGACAGGTTGAAAGAATATCATTCAGTAAAGAGATAAAGATCAACTTTCCACATCAGTTTTAGACCGGTTGAAAGAAATCCATTAACTCTTTAGGGAATGAAGTTCTTTCAACCCCTCTGAAAACACTGCGGAAAGTTGATCTTTTCAACTGATTGAAACCTGTGATTAAATTGATCCATTCTACTACACTTTCCATCCACTTGAAAGCGCAACTTTTTGACCATCTGAAATTGCCGTGGAAAGCCCACCTTTCTACCTCCCATTTAACAGGTCGGAGAGTTTCCAGTTTTAGGTGTGCGCGATGTCAGACACGGTGTTTGTTTTGCCGACTTCAGCCGATGTCAGTACAGCCGCTCACATCACTCACCGGTTGATTTAACCGAGGAACCGTTCGATTGGTCTAATTAGATTTCCCCGAAAGGGGACCACGTGATGTTTGCACTGCCCCTCTGGCGCAGCTTCCGGAGCGCCATCAAGTGCGCCTCCCGCTCGTAACCAAGTTCGGTGATGGCGCGTTTGGGGCTCACGATATGAATCTTATACGCTGCATGAAGACTGTTCTCTTCCCTAATTTATGCATGCTTTCTGGTCAGAATTTATTTCTCCACTCCCTGAGGGCTGGTCAGTTCTTTTATTGTCGGTATTCAACACGATTTGCCACAACACCATTTCAAACTCCGCACGGCATCATATTTTCTGGCAGGTATCACAACGGCACCTGCATTCAAGAAAATACCAAGCTAAAGAAGATGTAAAAGTACGACACATAGTGTATGGTTTTTTTTCCTCTATCTCCGACCCCCCAAAAATAAAAATAAAAATAAAAAGAATTGGTGGGTTTGCCATCATTTGGGCCGGCATCCGTGTTACTCGCTCAGAGGCATCTATTCCCCATCATTGAGGATAAGTAGGAATGTGTCCCATAATTCTAGACTACTACTAGCACCAACATATCTGTTCTGGAAGATTAGGCATGTTTGCGCCGACTGAACTTCAACTGTTGGTGGTCGGCTGTGCTCTGTTATTGATTCGGCAGGACAACGACTGACAATGGCATGAAGGGAGACGTGGGAACCACCGGAGGCACACCGATGATCCTGCTGACACATGCCGGAGGCACTACTTTGATGGGATCTAATTAGACCAATCGAACTATGACTCGATTGAACCAACTTCTTCGATTCAAGTTGGATAGATTGATAGATGGACAGATTAGTGTTATAAATGCAAGATAAAGGCCAAAGCACAACAGTGATTGAAATCTGACTCCCGTCTTACTTGCTCTATCGGCAAGAAAGTGATTTGCACCTGCCCGGAGTGCATTGACCACCAGGTTAGTGTTGATGGCCAGCAAATACCAGGCACTAAAGTCACTCAGCAGCTTCGCCGAGTCCATGAACTTAGGACAGCTGCCAATGGTTCACCAGCATATGCCAAGCCCTGCAAATCCAAAGCCTGCCCTATTGGTGTTCAAGAACTTTTTGATGAGGACGAGGACATCAAGGAGAAATCAAGTAGCTCACAGGGTGCGCAATATCCTCGTAAATATATATTTTTCGGCTAAATGGCCCTTTGTTTGTAGGCATTGTAATCAATGACCTTCTTGTTGTCCAGCTCTGTTCAGCCTTAATTGTGTGGCTGAATCTAAAGGCTGGTGTCAGCCACGAAACTGGGAACACTATTCTGAAGGCTCTTCAATTCGTCCTCAACACTGCTCTGGAGCTTCTGCAGGCAGCCTTGGCTGCACAGGGAATCCATGTTCAGCTTCCAAAACTTCGGATTCCCAAGGACCTTTGAACTATTTACCGCAACTACACCAGGGAGCCTGACATTGTTCGCACACCCTGTTGTCCTAAGTGCTACACTCTATACCCATCGCTGGCAACCATGCCGGACAGATGCACATCAAAGGTTTCAAAGAAATCCCGCATCCGCTGCAAGGCTGAACTCTGGTGGACACAGCACTTTGGAAAGGAATCTAAACAAGTTCCAATAACAACATTCAATACACAGAAATTTGAATCTTGGCTTGAATGGTTTCTCTCTCGAAAATCTACAGAGGATTATCTAGCACAATCATATCAGAGACCTGCTGCTGCAGATGGGGCAGAGATGTCAGATCTTCAGGATAGTCCACGGTGGAAGGAGCTAAAAAAGTTGGGGGACAAATACAACTTGGTCTTTGGGCTATACATCGATTGGTTCAATCCACGGTCAAATAAACTAGCTGGTGCGTAATTACAGTCATTTTTGTTACATACTCATATTTCTGTATGCCACTGGTTGAGCATTTCAATTTTTTCACCTTCTTTTTCAGTGAAAAATGTTGTTTATTTTTCAGACATTTTTCACTGAAAAAGAAGGTGAAAATTTTAAAACTTTTTCAGCACTTTCTCAATTCAAGGTGAAAAATTCTAAATAAAATAAGAAAGTGATGAAAATGTTTTGAAATTTTCACCTGCTTTTTCAGTGAAAAATGTGTGAAAAATAAACGACATTTTTCACTGAAAAAGAAGGTGAAAATTTTGAAATGTTCAACCAGTGTGAGGACCATTCTCGAGCATCGGATGCGGTCTAGGTTGATGAAAGTTGCCATTCTAAAAGGTTCAGAGTGGTTGCCTTTGATAATTTTTGTAAAGATCCGTTGTGAGCCTTGTGAGATTAGAATTCCAGGACACACCGGTTGAACATTTCAAGTTTTTTGGTGAAAAAACTAGTGAAGGAGGGGGGCTCTTTGACTCATACCACCATCACTCTTTCTCTGGCAGGGCTTTTGAGCCATATTCTGCAGGGATTTCAGTGGTTTTTTGGTGTGGGTTCTTGAGCAGCACATCATCTTTCCACACAGGACTATCTGGTCTTTCCTCAAGCTGTCTGTGCTGCCTGCTGCTTGCCTTGCTTGCGTCGGGACCCCCCTTATCGACTCTCGTGTCAATCTCGGATCTTGGGTCACATGGTTGATGGGACACGTCACCATCCGGTTCTCGGGCCTGTAGTAGCCGGCACATGACTCTCTTGATCCGGGTCTCGAAGCCGACAATCCACTGTGATGAGTCATCGTCTCATGATCAGGGTATGGAATGCTTGCAAAATAGCGGACCCGATGCCCTGCTATTGGATTGGGGTATGAAATGCTTGAAAAATAGCGGATCCGATGCCCCGTGCATGGTTTACCTGGCCGTCTGGTATGGAAAGCTTGACAGGTATGGAAAGCCTGAAAAATGGTGGACCCGATGCCTCAAATAGTGGACCCGCTGCCTGGCTATGGTGGACCACTTGCATTATCCATAATGGAGTCCCCTCTGGCTCATATCTGGGGGAGCAATGTTGGTCTGTGCCACGCTCCACGTCCGGGAAGACGCTTACAGCCATTTGCAGAACTTAGGGTGCGGACAGGGTTTTTTTTTCCATTTTGGGTCATTTTTGATCGTTTTGCATATATCGCCTGTTCCAGCTTCAATTCGCGTCCGCTTGCCTCGCGACATAGCGCGTCCGATTTGCCTTGAAATTACGCAGCGGATGGCCTCAGTTTTCACATATATCACCTCTAACAATGGTTCTGGTGCCGCTAGACGCGCAGTCTTTTGATATAATAGACTTTTGTACATTATCTAGCGGATGGTGTCCTTGGATAGTCCAAATCTTTGCTATTGCCAATGCAATGCAGATTATGGCCGGCCGAATTTGAGTCAAATCTAGTCTACCAATAAGCAGCTGTTGCAAGTAAATCTGGACATCTGGGCCTCTATCCTGTAACTAAAGCACACCCTAGGATCCTACCCCAAGGTTTACACCTCCCAGTTGACGAGGAACGACAAGAATCGCGCGACGCGACGTGTCTTGGAGACATCAGTCACACTCACGTGTTGTCACCAACTAACTCCTTCAAATTCTCTTTCCACATCATATGGGCGACAAGAAATCTGTATCAGCCCGTAGAATATCCAAACGACTGGCGGAGCAGGACTCCGACAGTGCACCACAGCCCTCGAGCCCTGGGACTCAGCATGCTGTGTCCGGTGACCATGATCTTCTGTCTGCCAGTGTCGACTTCTCTGCCGCCGATGTGGCCCCGTTTTTGCCTGATCAAAATGACGGTAGTGACTCGGACAGTACCATCCTCACACCCACCCCAAAGTTTGCGAAGACCAAGCCGAAAAAGCAGCCCAAGAAGCCGTCCAAGAAGCGTGCTGTGTCAGAAACCATCACTTTGAGTGATTCGGATGCTGATGTCCGAGAGCCTAAGAAGTTGCGTACAAAGACGGCGAAAGATGTTGCGGTGCCTGAGGATCTGGGCATGCGAAGTGCGTAATATATTCATTCGGCTCTCCTTTCAGCTCATTCTTCACGCTTCCGTGAGAACTGGTGCTTCACATTCCACGGGTTTCAAGTGTCGGGAACCAACGTGAAAACTTGATGCATGCTACCACATTTGCGGAGGCCCTGGTGGTTATTCACGACATTGTGGGCTGCACGGACATCACACGGAAGCCTGTACTTGCATACAAACTGGCCAGCGCTACGGCGAAATCCTCCGCTATGAGTCTCAACTCAGAGGCAGACTGGAATGGCTGCCTAGAGGATGTGCGGCAGGTCGAGAATACTAAGAAGGCCGGTACGGTGGTCCCTGTTCACATCTTAGTCACTGATCAAGTACGTCGTCAAATGGATGGTATTTCCACGCATCTGATTGGCCCAGTATTTGGCTTCGTTGGCCTCCAAGCTCGGCAAAGGTAAGGGAGCGCCTACAAAGGGCCGCAGCAAGGGTAAGGTTCAGATCTTGGACTTGGACCATGCCGAGTCGGGTGACGATGACTTCGACGAGGGGCTAGGAGGTATGGAGAAGGAGAGCAAGTTTCTGGAGCAGCTGCAAAATCAATACGGCCACTGCCAGCTCTGTGGAACATCAAAGGCATGCAAGATAGCTGTTTCGGGTGCGCATCATCCGCTGTCAAACAATCAGCTGCGTGCTTGGGCACAAGCTCTGGTTTGAAATCTCTTTTGCACTGTCATGAATTTCACAGTCCCTGGGAATGCATGGTGTCACACTCAAGACTCCTCCTCGCGATGTCAAGGGCCAGGCCCTATTCAGCATGTTCTTCAAGATTTCGGAGGTTGTGACACCTTTTGTACCTCCTGTTCCTCCGATCCAGTCCCCATTTGGTGCCATGCCCCCGTATATGGGTATGAATCCGTATGGCTTCATGCCATCGGCGATGCCCAGTGTAAATGGAGATCCCAATATGTCTACGATCCCTCATCTGACCACGCCGACCCCACCGATCACCCCGATCCCCCTTCCGCATGCTGCACAGGCTTCATGTGCATCTACCTCGACCCTTGCGGCTGCTTTTCCATCCAGTGATCCTCCGGACATGGGTGCGCTCAATCCGTATCCGGAGATTCGCGACTTCCTGCATGAGCTCGATGGGTACCAGCCACAGCGGAACCTCCTCGGCTACATCTCGAAATTCGATGATCTTGATTTTTACAACATCGATGAGATCATGAATCTTGGAACAGCGGAAGAACTCGTGTGAGTGGCTAATGTTACCCTGGGAAATGCCAGCTACATCTTGACACAGGTGAAGGGTGAGATGAAGTGTATTGATCGAGAGAGGAGATCCTTCGCGTGAGCTTCACTGGCTACAATTTTATTTTCAGCTGTCCTGTTGTTACATTTTCTATAATCCCTCTTGTGCATCAGTTTTCATTTGATGCTCCACGGTCCTTACTCGTACTTCAGTGCTTCATATAATCCTTACTTCACTTATTCCGAATCAAAATACCCTGTTCACGATTCATATACATGCAGATCTAGTACCCAGAGTGATGGAACCACCCTTTCGATGCCTCTGCTGTCACTGTCTCTAAAGCACTATACAGAAATAAGAACGGATCAGCCTCATCTCCCACCTCAACAATGTTTCTAAATGTTTCGCCGTGACGAGAAATATATGCTTTGATGTATGAAAAACACTCTTCAATTGGGTTGAGGTCGGGGGAATATGGTGGAAGAAACACAAGCTTGACACCACTTTGAAGACAGTCAAAAATGGTTGAGAAATCCCGATAGAATCATGTACGCCTCAGCGCACATCTCTTCTACACCCTCAACATGGTGAATGCGGCAATTATCGAGGACAAGTATGCTGTGTTTAGCAGGGTATGGATTCATTACTTGTAAAAGACCTTCGAGCCACAGCAGGAATTGGTCGCCGTTGTAACCACCGGCTTTGACGTGGCTGAAGATGATGCCATCAGTTGTGATAGCAGGGAGGAGAGAATAACTGGGAATATGGTTAGAAAAATGCTTGAATTAGGATTTAGTGCTGACCGTGTCCCGCGCACAAAGCAGCAGTGTTTGCGTGCCCGTAAACCTTTTGTTGACCAGCCATTACGGCGATATGAGGTCAGGACATTGACGGCCGATTCATCTGCGCAAACGATACGGCCCACGGGTTCATCACCTATTTCCATTAGAAATTCATGGTGTGCATGTTCACAGCGTTTCGCTGCTTGTCGAGTCAGCTATAACAAGTAGATCATTATCATTTCATGCAAAACATCACAAGGGCTTACCGTCTTTGAGGAAATGCCAAGGCGGTGAAGTGTACGAGAAATGGTAGCCATAGACACATCAATGTCATGCTGAGTGAATAGTTGTTCTTGGATTTCGTCAAGGTAGATGTCTGGAGTGTGCTCAAGCAGGGCAAGCATAAACTGGGCAGAGCGGTATTGTTAGGGGGTCGGTGGAGAGCACGTAAGGCTTTCAGACCTTCGAGTTGCCTGGCGACATCAGAGGGGCACACCCAATGTGCCTACGGTCCCGACAAACCTCTCCAATTTCCCTCCATGTCTGTTTGATACGTTGCACGACTCGCACCGGCATATTCAGATCTATAGCAATCTCTGTGGTCTTCTTGTTCAAAGTGAATGCTTGATAGATCACCCGCTGCTTCAGGTCCTTTGAATAGTGATTACGAGCTGCCGTAGCAGGTGGCTTTCGAGGCATGGTCGTCAGGATAAAGCGCAAGAGTTAGTTGGTGACAACACGTGAGTGTGACTGATGTCTCCAAGACACGTCGCGTCGCGCGATTCTTGTCGTTCCTCGTCAACTGGGAGGTGTAAACCTTGGGGTAGGATCCTAGGGTGTGCTTTAGTTATAGGATAGAGGCCCAGCTGTCCAGATTTACTTGCAACAGCTGCTTATTGGTAGACTAGATTTGACTCAAATTCGGCCGGCCATAATCTGCATTGCATTGGCAATAGCAAAGATTTGGACTATCCAAGGACACCATCCGCTAGATAATGTACAAAAGTCTATTATATCAAAAGACTGCGCGTCTAGCGGCACCAGAACCATTGTTAGAGGTGATATATGTGAAAACTACATGTTTGTGCTAAGAAATCGCCTGAAGGACCTTGAAACAAATATGAGGAGGCAATCCGCTGCGTAATTTCAAGGCAAATCGGACGCGCTATGTCGCGAGGCAAACGGACGCGAATTGAAGCCGGAACAGGCGATATATGCAAAACGATCAAAAATGACCCAAAATGGAAAAAAAAACCCCCGTCCGCGCCCTAAGTTCTGCAAATGGCTGTAAATGATATTGTCTCAAGTCTTACCTGTGTAAGATCCTCGGTCGCAAGGTAGTATCTGGGACCCACTCTTCATCTAATATTTCTGATTTTAATTCAGCGGCCCCAATTCCGAGCCAACCAAGCCAAACTTTGCCCGGGCCTAGCAATGAATACAATATTCCTGGTACGTTCCACACCCCCTCAGCTTGTAAAGTCCGCACATTCAGCCACTTTTACAGAATATCTTGAATATGTTCCTCCAGAAAGCCCAGATCTAGCTCCCGTAGAAAATCCTGGCCCCAATGGTGCTGACTCGGACCCAGAACGGCCAGCCGAAAAGGTGGCACCCCCAGAAGATATAAAGCGTGTATTTCATCCTCACAGCAAACGCAAAGCCAGTTCTCAGTCTTTTGCTGATTATGTCGCGTCAAACATGGTTGAACAGCCGGTACCGACTGATCCAGAGCCATGGCGACCATTTCGATCTCATTTGGACTTCGAAGTGGCGGAATTCTGCGAGGATAACATGTTGAACAAAGGT